>QANZ01056519.1:15778-39926 GCA_003254925.1 Chamaecrista fasciculata | reverse complement strand
GGGGGGGGGGGGGGTCAAAGAAATTAGATGTGGTATATGAAACAGCATCCTATAGTGCCTTTGGTGTTTGATGAGAAAAAGCGTACAATACCCCACACATAAAAAAAACAAATGAAGATGCAACACAAGTGACTTGAATATAAATAACATCATGACCCAATTTGTCTTGGATATAATCTTTTTAGTAAAATTTTAAACAAGAACCATGTAAGATAAAGTACTTAGCATTTATAAGGGTCAACCCAGTTCAAGTCCCCACTAGGTGGGGGTGCTGGGAAGGGAATATACTAGGCAGCCTTACCCCACGGTAAGCGTGCTTACCGCTGAGCCAAGCCAGCCCTTCAGAACTCAGCATTTATCCTATGTAAAAATGTAATATGTATAAAAAGACTGCAAGCAGACATTGCAAATAGTGTTCCAGACTAATAGTAATTTGCTTTAGGCAATTCTTAGATATTTGCAAAATGTGGCCAATATGCTTCATAAAGACTTTAAAGCATTGCTGCAACAAACCTAGCAATGTAACACATAGTACCAACTTAATGGAACAATGCAAAACATTTTTGTAAATCACATTTTTGCCACTAACTGATCCAGGGGCAAGGAAGAGAGACAGTGATATAAAGATATATATACCGTTGAGACAGTGATCCTTTTCAATGACAATTGAAATGGCAATCCAGTCATGACACGAATAGATTCTACCAAGGCAGAGTAGTTATTCAGAGGCTCTCCCATTCCCTGTAACAAAAAGATATTATTGAACCGCAAACAGTACATTAACTTCTATTATTTCATTGAAACTTATATACATCAAGGATTTATAACAAAGTTCTAGAAGTGTATGCTTGCTATTTGAATGAGCATAGCAGAAAACTAACTAGGAAACATCAAGATGCTCCTAATTTTAATTCCAATATAGTAGTTTAATTTCTCCATACCTCATATAAATATTTGTTATAAGTACTAAAAGATGGAATTCAAAAAGACATGTTGATAGGAAGTAAGTTATAAAAATTAGTTGAACAGGCTTGGGCATTGAACTGACAGAATCATAAGAAATAGAACTAGTTTTTTCTTCCCTTTTTCCACCAATGGTTAGATAAATATAAAACAGGAAATAAGAATAACTTCAAGTCTGCTTCATGCGCCAATAATTTTTGTGACTTTAGAGGATCAATTGAATCGGTGTGAGCAGTAATGTTAAGATCAATAGTTATTGTATAGCAGCATCAGCCTAAAAAGTTGATTATTTTATAGGGGAGAAAAAAAGATATCTTACATTTTTTGAGATACAATGACATTGTATTTTCAGGGGCAGGGAAGACAGAACAAAATGAAAAGTATCAAAGCTTCAGAATGCAAATAACCAAGTAACACCTCTAAAAATCAACAATAGTGGGGAAAAAAGAATTACCATGAAGACAACATTACGGATCTGTGAAAAACAAGAAGCATGAACCAACTGCTCCACTATCTCTCCAGATGAAAGGTTATTTTTGAATCCCATGCTGCCAGTTGCACAGAATTTGCAACCCATTTTGCAACCTACCTGCAGTAAAAAAAGGGAGACATTTGCTCTATATTGAACCAACCAAAAACTGAAAAGGAGTAAGCTTCAATGAGGAAGAAACAGCTTCATTCATCAAAACTCAATTCAAGGAGAGAGAGGAGGGGAAGAAACCTGTGATGATATACACAAAGTTGATCTTAGTCCACCAGGACGAGGTTTACCACCATATTTTCCCAAACGTGTATCATACCTCATTATCACAGTCTCCACAAAAGCTCCATTCTAACAGTAGGATTGCCAATCAAAAGTGAGCTTGAGATCTAAGAGTATATGCTAACACATTGATATAACAGCACACAAGATAAATCAGCATGCTTCAATTTACTAGGTCTAGGTAATAGAGCTAATAAGCAGAAAATATGGAAAATCATGTACTGACAAAAACACAAGTTAGCTTCTAAATTATAATCAGCATGCCAGTATAAAAATAGCAATAGGAACAGACCTAAACCGAAGATTAGCTAAGGTTTGGTATGTCAATATTTAAATATTCCAAGGTGCATGGGAAATCTATAAATAAATTAAATGACAATAAAACATGTAATAAAATCAATATTCTCATATAATCTAGGAAATTGAGAAAATATAAATATAAAATTTTCCATATACATTAGGCTCAACATCAAAAAAATCATGCATCTAAGCACTTGGAAAATTGAAGTTTTCACATATCAATCATCTCAACGTAAAGCACAGACAGAAGAAGCTTCCAACTTCCATCAATATCCTTAACGTCATGAATAAAACTTAATTACATCTCACAATAATCTCCACTTTCTCAACCGGAGACTCCTATGATCCCTCTTTCTCTCACGGCGTAACACTCCACTACACTTCAACTCAAACTTTCTAAATCTAAAGTAACACCAGCCACTCAATGCGGAAGGTGAAATAGCTAAAAAAAAGAAAAAGAAAAAGCTGAATTGAAACCTAATAGAGAGAATCGGAGTGTACATGGAGCTTGATGAGTAGCTTGGTGGTGAGATTATCAGCAGAGTGGAAGACAGAGTGAAGGGAGGAAGAAAGAGGGGTTTTAAACCTAGAACGAAGCAAAGAGTAAGCAGGTGAAGGCAAGGAGGGAACTAGTTTCTCCCAGTCCCATTCTTCGCCATCGCCGATTTGCTTGAGATTCTGAATGACGTGCTTCCATATAATGGGAATGAACTTAGGGTCAACACCTGCGTTTTCGAACTCTCTTCTCAAGTCGCCGGCGTCGAACACCGATCGTATCGGCATTCTTTCTTCACGAACTGCTTCGATCCAAATGTGTGGGTTGCCTTTGTGGCCACTGTCCGGTAAACCCGAATCAAATCAAATCATCGAACCCGAATCACACAATTATAATCCCCTGATTTTATTTTGTCTATAACTATAATCCATTTAGCGAAGTTTCGATAAAAAAAAATGATAAAATTTCTTATTTACTGTTTTGAATTTATATGGATTTAATTAATTAGTTTCTTAATAATAAAAAATATATGATTTAGTTGATGAATTATTATAATTATCAACCATTTAGTTATTAGGGAAAAATAATTAAAATTGAGTACAGACTGAGGAATAAAAAATTATTGATTTGATACAAATTCATCAAGAGAATAAAATTAGTTCGAATTCATTGAATTGTCATTGATAATTAAATAGTTGACAATTGAAATATTTCATAGATCAAATCATATATTTTAATTAATTAAAAATTAATTAATTGACTCGGTATAAATTTATGGACCATATAATAAATTTTCTCACTAGCATCAATGAAGTTAATATTTCTTTTTTCTAAAAGAAAGTTAGTTTAGTTCTTTATGGATGAGTTAAATTTCATTATGGTCTTACATCTCTTTTTTTATTTCAAAATGTTACTTTATGTTTTTATAATTTTTCATTATTTTTGTCCAAAACTATTGAATTGAGTTTTATATGTTTCGTTTCAAATTCGGATACAATATAATGAGTACGGAGTTATATATTATTTTTTTCTGAATCATTTCTTTATTCATTTCGAATTGTATCAACGAATGAAGTCAAATTGGCTTACAAAAGTGAGTCACTCATTTTCACATTTAAACAAACAAGGTTAGTCATAGGGCAAGACTTAGGTAAGGTTCCTTATATCTTTGTTATAAGGTTCCCCAATCAACATTTGACATGTGGCAAAATTTTATGCATGACCTATCATGGAAGAGAGAGAATATTAAACACACTTTTTTGCTTGACCAATCATAGAAGAAAGAGAATGTAAATCAAGCTTATGATTGGAGGAACCTTATAGCAAAGATATAAGGAACTTTTCCTAAGTTTTTTCCTTAGTCATATCCCTTCATTTCAAGTTCAAAATGTGATAAGTTTAGAGTTATGAATTACTTTTAGTGAATTATTTCTCTACCAAGTTGATGTCGTCGATGAGGTTAAAAGTGGATTTATTATTAAAAGTGAAAAATAATGAAAACATAGAAAGACCACTTTGAAAAAAAAAATAGAATTAAAATGAAACCTGACCATATATAAAGGACCAAATTTATGTTTTAACCAATTTTTTAGGAACAATGGTGTATTTTTCTTCTGGAAGTAGAAGATTATTTCTTTTCAAGTGTAAAAATTATCGAAATGAGTTTTTCTTTTTAATTTGTTTAATAGTATCCCTCGTCGAGAGTAATATTAATCCCTTAGTCACAAATCCTCCATTTAATAATAAACGACTTCAAAATACTAATGAGATCACACTCACTTGTGACTTGTGTGTGTACCATGTTGCATAATAATATACTATCCAAATTAATGTGAAACCAAATTGTGTTTGCAAGCTGGCTGGTGGTGCTGGTGCATGCCATCTTTGAATCCACTAGTATCTATATTTGACCATTAATTAATAACTAATTTTACAGCTCTATATATTGTTTTGCTTTTATACTGAAGTTTCTTAAGATTCAAGTGAGGCGTGTGAGACGACCATCATTATATTATTCAAAAATAACTTATCCATCCTAATAACAATTCAAGTTTGAAGATACACATTCTGATATTTTATAACTAAAACGAATAATCGCTCTATATAACATCCATGGAAGCAAACCAAATTAAAGCTTTGCCACATATATGCATTAAAATTAATCTCACATGAAAATTCAATTATCTATTTTAAAAAATTAAAAAGAATGAAGGAATTAATTAAAGAGAAGCTAATAAGTCTAATATACACACTTTTCTTTACAAAAAAAAAATATCAAAACATGGTTAATTATATTAATAGCCCATGATCTTAAACAAATAAATCAACCACCATATGTATACGTACAATTATTATCTATAAAATCCAACAACAAAGAATCAAACTATTTTTTCTTTGGACAATAACATCAAAATAAAAAGCATGATCACTTGCGTTTGCGAATGTCGTTGTTGTTGGACTGTGCAACATGAGATACCGATAAAGAAGTAGCATTATTATTTGTAGTTGAGAGGAACAATGGAGGAGGGCTTCTCGGGCTGACTAGGAATCCGTCTGTCGCCGCCGTGTCTGAGAAGTTGACGGTGGGCCGTGGGGAGAAATCGGATCGGGTTCTCCGGTGAGAAGATCCGTCAAGAGAATCGGATCCTAGTAACAAATGGTAGCTACGGTTGCTAAAACTATCGGAATGAGAGAAACTTCGATGATAGGTCTTGCGAGGAGAATTTTGTTGCTTCTTGATAGCATGAATAAGATATGGAATTAAACCTTCCATGACGAGATAATTGAAGACGATTGAATATATTATTCTACAACAAAAATAATGAATGAAGAAGATTTTAAAAATGTTTAGCAAAATTTGGAATCTTTGTTTTTTGTATGTGTATGTATGATGGATATGGAATAGGAGAATAATGGAGAGGTGTTTGTATATATAGTAAGGAAAGGAGCACACGGTTTATTAAGGGATGAAAAAGAAGGAAGACAACTCATGGATTGATTTGAAAAAGGATAAGAAGAATAAGATAGTGTTGAAAGCGTCATGTGTTTGTGATGTTTTCAATTTTTGTAAGTAGGTTGACCTTTGACTGATCAATTTTCTTAGGCGGCGGATGATAGATAGTATATCATACTAGATGGCATTAATTATTACACAAACACGGCTATGTTTGACATTTATGGCAAAAAGTCAAAAACCGTCACCAGTTAATAACACACACCCAAACAAATTGGTAAATTATGGAGTATTAGTTAGTACTCCTTAATTATTACTCTTCTGACTTTGAATATAATTGTTGAACTCTTGTAAGATTATATATTTATATCTATAGAATTTGTCAATTAGGTCAAGTGTGAATAATTAATTATGAGATAAAATCGTTAGAACCTATATATATATATATGTATATGTATATATATATATATATATATGAATGTCAATGATTTTGGTTGGCCTAATTTCTGGATTTTTGTGTTGACTGCGAATACCACACGAGCCCCTGGTAGTTAAATACTATTCTACATTTCTAGAAGACTTGAACCCTATATAATACTATTTTTTAACTTATTAATTAAATCCAGTTTCCAATATTTGACAATCTCTCAATTTCTTCAAGTTTTACACGTTAAACAGCGCTGAGGCAAGCTATAGAATATATATTATTGTTATCTAAATTATTCATTTGGTTTAGAAAGAACTAGTATATATATAACATATAATATATATTGTATTTTTTTTTTGGCCAATTAATATATATTGTATTTGAATAAATATAATATATAAAAGGGTAAATTACACTTTGGTACCCTGTGGTTTGACCCTATTTCACTTTGGTACCCTGTGATTTGAAACTTGACACTTTGGTACCCTGTGGTATTCTCCATTAACACTTTGGTACCCTTTGGAGCTATTTTGTAATTTTAACCATAATAAATTTTACAAAAATTACATATTGACCCCAAAAAAATTTTAAATTTTTCATTTTAGTCCCTATATAATATGTATCCAGGGACCTATTTGTAATTTTTTGAAAATTTTTTGGGGTCAATATGTAATTTTTGCAAAATTTGTTATGGTTAAAATTACAAAATAGCTCCAAAGGGTACCAAAGTGTTAATGGAGAATACCACAGGGTACCAAAGTGTCAAGTTTCAAACCACAGGGTACCAAAGTGAAATAGGGTCAAACCACAGGGTACCAAAGTGTAATTTACCCTATATAAAATTATACTGACGAATTTCTTTACTGGTTATTGTCACCTTTATAAACTTTTAGTCTGCATGTCTAACAAATTATTCTTTTGAAATAACATATTTAACTTCTTCTTTTTTTTTGGCCAAAAACATATATTTAACTTCTAATGTTATGTACTTATTTGATTTGCTTATTATTAAGAAAAATCAAAAAATACTTCCGTGGTTTATATTTCACTATATAATAACTTTTTATCAGTTTCACTAAATTTATTATTCTAATGATATCAATTAGCTATATATCTTTAAAACTGATTTGATCCTTATATCTTTGTTGGCCAGAATGATGTAAATATTAAATTATATTTAGTATTTGGTGTAATTTACTTCATGGTCTGGACTCTGGAGTAGCTCATTTTATTGATTTTTTTTTTGTTTTATTGACTTGATAGTTTGATTTTTTTTAAATACAATTATAATTTTTTTTATTTATCTATGTAATGGTCGAGACGAAAATTAATTTTATTTGAGCCGATAAAAAATAATTAAAGTTCTTCCAATATTATTAACTTCAAAACTCAAACTTAAATCTCTCAACTTGAGTAAGTAAGAAATATTCAAAAAAAAAATCATTATTTTTACTGGGAGTATGATGTCTGAACTCAAATCATTCTTCCAATACATAGAGAATAGATCATTTCGTCATTCTAAAATTATTATTTTTAACTTGGAGTATGATGTCTGAACTCAAATCTCATTTATAATTTAAAAGATAATTAAATGTTAGTTTATTTAATTTTTTTATATAAATTTAGTGTATCTCACCTATTTATTTCAAGGATGTATATAAAACAAATTTTATTTGAGTCAAGTAAAATCATAAAAGAGACAAAATTCTCACCAATTATTTAACACACCCTTAATTAAGTTAGATCAATCCTTAAATAATCAATTCATGCACTTGGTAATGTTAAATTTTTCATATAAGGATAATACAGAATTAGATATACTTAAATAATCTTTAAAACATTAAATTGAAAACCACGGTATATATGAAGACTAAAATATAATTCTTCTTATATAAAAAAAAGAGCACTATGCAAATCTCAAACTCTACCATCAAACAAACCATTATTCCCACAAACTGATTTATTCTATAACATATATAATCTATTTCTATATCACGCCATTCAAATATTTTTCATTCAAATATAATGCACCCACCAATTATGACTTAACTATATAGCTTGTACCATTCACACAACATTCTTCATATCTTCTTCTCCACTTCCATTTCCACTTCCTTCAAGTTTAACATCAATCTGAAATTTCACTTGAGTTTCACTAGATGACCCAACCAAAATAGTGTGTTTCCCAATCACCACCTTCCTCTTCCCATCCTCATCCACCACACTCATCCCTTCACACACATTCACTTTCACATTCACATACTCAGTCTTCCCAATCCTCACTTCTACCCTCTCAAATCCTATCAGCTGAGTCAACGGGACCCCACTCACCCAGTTCGATGTAGGCGGGCTCCAGAACACAAGAACCACATTGGACCCATCACGAGGCCCATTGTTCTTGACACCAACCACGATGAGAAACGTGAGGTCCAAGCAATTGATGGACGACGTGTCAAGGGGTGGTTGGTCCTCCACAAGGTCAAAATTTTTAGGTGGTGATGACGTGGCATTATGAATGAGGATGGTGGATGGGGCAGAGGCTATAAAGGTGGAGAAGGAGGAGTAGGATAGGCCATGGCCAAAGGGATAGAGGGTTGGGCCTTTGTAGAATCTGTAGGTTCTTCCTGGAAAGTTGGAGGTCATGTTGGGTCTCATGTTCATGTTTGTCATGGCCACTTGGTCTACATAAGATTGTGGGTACCATGTAAATGGGGATCTCCCACCTAACAAATTGAAAATTGATTGATTAGTGTTAGTATTTAATATGATTTGTGAATACAAAAAGGAATTATTAATAAGGTTTTTTTTTTCTTGAAACCTGGATTGTAATCTCCAAATATGATTTGAGCAATGACATCTCCTCCATCTTGACCAGGGTAACCTACCCAAAGGATTCCCCCAATTTTAGTGACATTCTTAGTGAAAGAAATATCAACAGGACCAGCAGCCATTATGACCAACACCACAATTCCACTAGTAGCATCACTCACATCTTTCACAAGCTTCTCTTGAAACCCAGGCAATGTCAAATTCACCCTATCAAGCCCTTCTGCCTCAATGGATTGGTCCAACCCCACAATCATCACTACCACATCAGCACTTGATCCTACCTTAATGGCCTCCCCTATAAGGCTTCCATCCCCACACTTCACATCCTTACACCCTCTTGCATATGTTAGGGTTGGCACATACTTCTTTATCCCTTGTAGAGGGCTGATGTACCTACAATAATTAATGATTTGAATTATATTTTTGAGTAAATTGATGATTAGTGATGATATAATCCCTAAAAAATAAAATTACATAATTTAGTCCCTGAAAAATGTAATTATAATCAATTTAGTCATTTCGCTAAAACATGAATTCAAATTTAAGATTGGCCAAAAAAAAAAAGAATTCAAATTTAAGAACAAATATATGATCCTTTTACTTCATTTATTTATTGTAATTTCAACAAAACTTGAAACTACACTAGATTTATCTTTAAATTTTAATCGGTATTTGTAACAAAATAATTAAATTAATTATTATCATTAAATTTTAATCAATATCCATAACAAAATAATAAAAATGAATTGTAATTATATCTTTTAAGAACCAAATTAATTTCATCTTTTAGCAGTTAAATTAAGACATATGTCATCTTTGAGAGACTAATCATTCATTTATTTAAGTGAGACACATTTCAATTTTCACGTATCAATGTGATGTTTCAATTTTGTTCCTTTTATTTTTTTTTTATTTCGTGGCATTAACTGTCACCGGCCAAAAACATTAGAAAAGAAAAAAAAGACAAAAGTACTATCGGTACTTCTAAAGTATGTGGTTGTTTTTAGTTGTACTGCCAAAGTTTTTTTGAGTCAATTGTAATTTCAAAGTATATTGCAATTGTAATCTCAAAGTATGTTGTTAGTTTCAGTTATACCCCCTAAAGTATGTGGTTGTTTTTAGTTGTACTGCCAAAGTTTTTTTGAGTCAATTGTAATTTCAAAGTATATTGCAATTGTAATCTCAAAGTATGTTGTTAGTTTCAGTTATACCCCCAAAGTGTTTTTTAGTCAATTGTACCCCTGAATACCTCCAATATGAGAGTACTATTGACACAAAAAAAAAAAAGATATTGAGAGTATAATTGGCTTAAAAAATTTTTTAGGGGTATAACTGAAACTGATATCATACTTTAGAGTTATTATAATTAACCAAACGAAAAACTTTGGAGGTACAACTAAAAATGACCAAAAGTACCATGAGTATTTTTGCTTGAAAAAATATCACATCAAACATTGCATCTAAAATATGTGAGATTTTTTTTGTTTGGATTTTGAAAGAAAAAGAATAGTCAAATTATTATTTATGTTCAGAAATCATACCTACAAGGTATCCCAGCATAGTTGCTTATCATCACTGTGGTGGCATTGGCATTGGGCCCAATTAGGGCTAGTTTTTTGGTGTTTGATTGGGATAAGGGCAGTGATCGTTTTCTATTTTCTAGAAGAACTATGCCTTGTTTCGCAGCTTCTAGGGCTAACTGTTGATTGGGCTCAGTACATACATCTGATGGGCCTAGGTTTGCATATGGCGGGGATTTTGGGTCATCAAACAAGCCCAATCTCATTAAGACTATGTAGTTGTAAATCAATGCCTCATCCACTATCGATATATCTACTTTTTTTTGGTTTACTGCATTTGTTGTATATTTTCCAAGGTAGCTTCCACAGTTCATGTTTAAACCTGCATGAACAATAAGATAATGGATAAATTACACAATTTGTTAGATACATGCAATTGTACGTACAATTCTTTGAATTTCTAAAGGCGACGAAAGATTTATTTTGTCAAAATTCTCACTAATCAGAGCCTAGAGGTAACTCCTAGTTCAACATTTTGATTAACTCAATCACGTAAACAACCGAGATTTCTAATTGCTTCAAGTTTCAACAGTTAATTGTATATAATGTCAACTGAAATTAACATTTAAATATATATTTTGATAGTTAATGGTAATAATTCATAAAATATTATTTTTTTTGATAAAAATATTTTAAGAAAATTATATAATGAATAAAGTTGAAGATGAGAATTATTTTAAATTTTTCGGGTGAAAGTAAAAGTATATACATATATATATACCTGCTTTTAGAGCAAGAGCTACTGCATCTTCAGGTGTTGCAGTGTAATTAATTGATTTGTAATAAACTTCCACTGAATCACAGTCTGAGACAATATATCTGCAAGGAAAACCAATAGTTAAAAAAATAAATAAAGTTAAGAAAGAACTTCACTTTTTAATTTTACTAATATACAAAAACTCAAAAAGTGTGTAATTAATATTAATATTTTTTTTTTTTTATGACGAACCCGTCTAGATTCCATTGGTCTCTAACGATGCCTTTGAGGAGAGCAGGATCAGCACACGTAGGAATCCCATTGACTCTGTTATACGAACACATGACACTGCTGACGTGGCCTTCTTCCACACAGCTCTTAAATGGTGGCTGATACGTGTCCTCCAGGTCTTGCTTCGTCACCTGTACAAACAGAACCCATTTTTAAAAATTTTTAACCTTTAATCTTTTATTTAATATTTAGATTTATGATAATATTATTTATTTAAAGTTTATACAAAGAAATAAAATATAAAACTAGTCCATTGTATATATTACTGTTAATATTAATAGAGTCAATACCAAAATTTAAATAGATCTATCTTAAACATTTATATCATATATATATAACTTGCAGCTAGCTTAATTAATTAAATCGGAAAAAATAATATCGTTACATAACTAAATACTAAACAATTGAAATTTAATTATTTATAAAACATATAAATTAATTCATATAACCTTAATTAAATTATAAAAAATAATATATAAACTAATATTTAACTTTTAAAATTTTATACAGTTAATTAGCTTTCAATAAACAATGTTACCATGCACATTATTAAATATTAAGGGCTAAAATTTAAACATTCATAAGCATATGAATTAATAATAAAAAGATTAAATAAATAAAATTCACTAAGTCATTGATAATTAAAGTGAGCAATATTCTTTTATCCATATATTACCTTTGCGTCAAAGTGAAATCGATCAACACCTTTCCAATTATCAAGATCATAAGCAGTATAATGCTTACAACAACTTGAAACCTTAAGCCTCTTGCCATTTTTATCATCATCATCACTCACTATATCTTGTAATCCACGCACATACTTCACTCCATACCTACTTACCACCAATGGGTCCTCTCCAGGTGTCTCCTGCCCACGTCCCCACCTCGGGTCCCGAAAAACATTCACATTTGGGCTCCAATACGTCAGGCCCGCCAGGCCCACATTGTACATGGCCCGGGCCTCCGTAGACACGGCCCGGCCCATTTCAAGCCATAGGCTTTGGTTGAAGGTGGCACCCGATAGTATAACCGCGGGGAAGCTAGTGGCACCGGGGACCCGGGAGTCAAAGCGGGTGCCCGGGCCCAAGTTGGAAACACCGTGGAGGGCCTCGGACCACCACTCATAGGCCGGGATGCCGAGCCGGGGGATGGAGGAGGCAGAGTTGACGAGCTGTTGGGCTTTTTCTTGGAGGGTGAGGCGAGAGACGAGGTCTTGGGCCCGGGCCTGGTAGGAGAGAGAGGTGTTGCAAAATGGGAAGGAGGAGGTAGTGGATTGGGCCTTGTCACATGCATGTTTTTGGGATGATGTTATTGGGATAATTAGAAATAGAAGGAAAAATATTGGTGATGATAGAAATGAAAGAGAAAGAAATCCAAGACTGTGATGGGTTTTCATGGTTTCTTTCAATGAATTAGACATGAGAGTGTGTGTGTGTGTGTGTGTTGTGTTGTATTATAGCAGCCAACTCTGCTTCGTTTATATAGAAAGAGTTTGAGGAATTATAATTTGGTTATTAAATTAAATAACGTACGTGTGTAACAAAAGTATGAATAAATAAATAGAGAAAAGGATTTCACAAATAAGTTCTTTTTTGTTTGAACTACGTGTCTTCTCTCCTCATCATCTTTGACGACCACAATTAATTATATATTCAAGCTGAGACGAACTCTATGGACGACGAATTTTTTTAGCGAGTAAGTTTGTTAGTGAAAATCAATATATATGTCGTTTTTTAAGCATGAAAAAACTTCCTTAAACGACATATATATTAATTTTCACTAACAAACTTTATTTCCTTTTGCATGCTAAAAGGTGGTTGCTTGTGAATTGAGGTAGAATCTAAGAAAGATGATAGACGACGACTCCTGAGGCAACATGCAATGATAGTAAGATGCTTAAGTGAAACAAAAGCTTCTTTAGTATATACCACCACACACACACATATTATAATTTTATAATATATATATATATATATATATATATTTTGTTTTGGTTCTTGAAGTATTTTTTGTTCTATCTTGATTCTTAAAACTTTCAATTTGTTCCATCATTAATACTTATTATTATTTCATATGGTTTTTGTCTATATCTTCTATTTGAGATAGATAACTAACTTAATTGATTTTTCTTTCATATGCATCATGATAAGTGAGTTTATAGATAGAGAAATAATATTGACATCATCTCAATATTTCATTTTTCAGTGAGTATTGTGAGAAAATGTCATGCATCTCTACTATTGTGTAGAGATAAGAAATATGTATATTTATCTGTATATATACTCATCTACTTATTAAGATATATATGAGAGATAAATGATCAAAGCCAGTTGACTAATAACTTAGACATAACATAGAAATTAAATAGTTATGATGAAGACTAATTAATATTATATATATTGTTGAAATAAATTAAAAACTTTAAGAATCAAAACAAAGCAAAAACTATTTTAGAGAGCAAGATGATTAATCACTCTAAAGTTTAGAGACCAATATAAAGTTTTGACTTAATAATTAATAATAAGTATCATATGTTTGCATTACTATATTCTCTATAATAATTGGCAATTTGGCATTGACATGCAAATGATAGGATACTACGTTGTTGAATATGATAAGCTGACGAAATCAAGTGAGGATGTTGCCAAATAATTAATAATTATGGGATATTTCTTGTGAAATAAGCTTGTGGTACACATAAACAAAATTGAGAAAAGAAAAAGAGGCTTTTTCAAGGTTGGTTGCCTTAGAAGATATATATATATATACATATATATATGCCAAACATTCACATTGGTTTCAAAATATGTGGTATGTTTCAAATTAATCCTAAATGTTTAATTTTTTTAGATTGGTTTTATATATTTTTATAATTTTTTATTTCGTGGTCATATTTTTCTTATTTCAAATTCAAATACGATGAGTCTAGAATTACAAATTATAATTTATAAGTATTTTCTCTATCCAACTATTAGAGTCATTTGTAAATGAGGTGATCAAATCGATCTTAAAAGTAGGTGCTTGTTTCACGATAAAATGAGTAAAGTTAGCTATAACTTTTTTCGTTTCAAATCCAAATTTAATGAATTCGAAACTAGGTTATAATTTACTTTTAAGAAATTCTTTCTATGTTTAATTGATACAATTGTTAAACAAGATAAAATGAGTAAAGTTAGTTATAACTCTTTCGTTTCAAGTTCGAATTTAATGAGTTTGAAACTAAGTTATATTACTTTTGAAGAATTATTTTTATATCCAGTTGATACGATTAACGATTGTTAAACAAGGTAAAATCGTATTTCAAAAATATAAAGGCAAAAACACCAATTTCGTCCCCAAACTTTACACTTGCTCTCAATTTCGTCCCCAATCTTTTTTTACTGTCAATTTTGTCCCCAATCTTTCACATTTTCGTCAATTTTATCTTTTGCTCTTACTTTAGCCAAATATTAACGACAAAATCTACGTGACTAACGATACATAATGTAAAATTGATAGAAAAAGAAACTCAAATCCTAACTAAAATTGAAAAACAGGATGCAATCTGTCGTTAATTTATTAAAAGAAGTTAGTCAAAGGATGAAATTGACGAAAATGTGAAAGATTAGGGACGAAATTGACAGAAAAAAAGATTAGGGACGAAATTGAAAACATATATAAAGTTTGGGGACAAAATGAGTGCTTTTGCTAAATATAAAATATCCGTCTTCTATTATCAAAAACACCTCAGTTAGGGTCTTAGGGATAAAGAAGCCGCAGAACACATGCTGCAGATTAAGCCTACTGATAAACTTGGGTAATACTTTTGATTTCCTTTCAAGTTTAATGGCACTTAAGTGACTTCAAAGCTATCTTAGGGCCTGTTTGGGAGCCCTAAAATCTTAATCTCATTTCATTCAAACATCATCTCATCTTAGAATTGGATAAACAGTATTGGTTAGGTGTTTTTTGAACCTCCGTCTCATCTCATCTCATCCACATCATCATCTCATTCACAACATCATCTCATTTTCTCTTACAATTACTAATCTATCCCTACTTATACACCTATAATTACCTATACTTTAATACAAATATAAAAAAAAGAACTAGACAAAATAGTAATTTTACATACCCTCATTTATTACACTTATAATTTTCTCTCTCTATCTATCATTTCTCATCATTTTTTTCTCTTTTCCACTCACACACTTTTTCTCTTTCTCTCTCTCTCACACACACATACACCTCTCTCTCTCTTTCACACACCCCACACACACTTTTATATATATATATATATAGAATTTATATTAATTTAATTAAACAAAAAATTTACAATATTATTATTTTTTTAGTTGCAATATTCCTCATTCTTCAATCATACTTGTCTCTTATATTATTATAGAAAGAGTAATGCTATAAAAAGATCCATTGCTTAAGCAATGGACTTTTTATAGTCTATCTCTCTCTTTATCAAATCAAAAATTGAATATAAAACTTTGATGTGAGAGTGATTGATGGAGAGAGAGATAAACTGTAAAACTCTATTCTTTGAGCAATAAAGTTTTTTATTGAGGAATAATAGAAAATTACTGAAATGGGCATAAAATAAGACAATCTCAGATATTGTATTTTCTTCCGTTTTCGGTTATTCTGAGTTTGGATATGTTCTATATATGTGAACAGTGGTTCTATACATATTTTTTTTGTCAAATTAAAGGACTTCTAAATCTAATAACGGTAATGTATTGAATGGAGAAAATACAAAATGGTCCCCGTGTATGTACATGATGGAAAAATATAGGGTTAAAGGGTCAATTTAGTCCTAAATGTATGCCTTAATATTCATTTTGGTCCATTATATTTCAAAATATTCAAATTGCTCCTAAATATTTGCAAAATGTTTCATTTTGGTCCCAACTATTAAATATGGCTAGTTTAGAGCTACGAATTGTTCCCAAAGAATACTTTCTCTATCTGGTTGGGACCAAAACGAAACATTTTACCAGTATTTAGGACCAAAATGAATCATTTTGCCAACATTTAGGACCAATATGAACATTTTGAAACATAATGGACCAAATGAATATTAGGGCATACATTTTGGATCAAAATGAACCACTGACCAAACATTTTTGTGTTGTTTTGTTATTTGCATTATGGTCCTCAAACTATTCTTTGTTATTTTTTTCGTTGGATTTCACAAATAGATCTGATTATTGATGACTGGAATTTCGTGTAAGCCTCAAGTTATCATTATACATGTTAGGGATTGATTAATAGGACCGGTACAAATTTATGGACCAAATTGTATTCTTAAAAATAATTCCAATATTATTTTCATTTTGGTCCATCATCTCATCCACTTGGATTGACCTCTAACCCTTCATCCAAAATTTTCTCATCCTCACGCTTTCCAATAGCATATCACACTTTCCAATATTATCTCATCTCAATATTATTCCAATCAAAACACAACCAAACACCTATCATCTCATCTTATTATCTCCATCTTATTTCACTATTTCTTACCATTTATACCCCTATACAAATTAAAAAAATCCATAAACCTATTTCAATCAACCACAATCATTACATACCCTTTTATATAATTTTGCACTCTATTTCACATCATTTTCTCTAAAATCACCCAAACATCAATACATCATTTCATCTCATTCCATTACAACATAATCTCATCACATTCATTAAAATTGACTTGGATTGAAATGCTCACGCTGCTAAACAGCCCTTAGATAAAATTATAGGGAACCTTGAACGTTGGAAGTGAAAATTACTTCCTCTTTTTTTTTTTGGTAGGGGAATGGCGAAGCCAAACCCGCAGAAACAGAAACAAGAGGCCATAAAGGCCAGCAGTACAGGGGCAAATTCAGGGAGACAGCAAGAAAAAACGAAATACAGACCCGAAACCCCTGAGGAAACTGGATAAAGAGACAAAGAGGGAGCAACACACCCCCTCACGACAGTACAAGACAAGCAAGCTAGCGAGATGAAGAGCAAACAAGCTTGTCTTCCAACAGGGCAGCCTTGACCTTAACCGGGATGGAGGTGAACCAATTAAAGGAGATGTGAGAGGCTAAAGCCAAATGAGCTGCCACATCCGCCACCTTGTTTGCTGTTCTTCTCGCCCAAGCGACTGTCACAAGCGGCAGGGAAGCCAAGTGAGATTTAATAGAGTGCATAAGAGAGACCAATTGCCACGGCACCTCATCGGAGTGGCAATAATCAACTAAAACCTTACAATCCGACTCGATTATAACCTGCCGGACATCCAAAGCAACCACCATCCGTAGAGCTTCAAGTAGAGCAGAAGCTTCTGCTTGGATAGGCATTTGCAAGTCTATGATGACAAAACTTTGAGAGATTTCTTTTGGGCAAATGGGCCCAATAACAGTAAGTTACGATTACACCTCAATAACTTGAAGGAAATTTGGTTACCCAAAAAAAGAGGGTGGGTTGGGCTTATATTATATAACACCTTTGATAGAAATCTTGCTTCTTGGGAAAAACTAGAAATGGGCCTTGCTATATTTTTATAGAGGTAAACATAAAGTTATTTTTAATGGCAAGGACACTTTCTTCTGGTTGGACTCTCGGTGTAGTATAGGTCCTATTCCGGAAGCTATTCAAAAAACGCCAATTATAATGTGATTAACATTGCAGCACAATAAAAACAAGAAAGAAAAATCAGATTATTAATGAAATTTAAAATGAAGGATTTACACTTCTTGATAATAGATAATCTCAATTTTAAATTAATATGCCCCTTCTTGACTTGCATGCTTACTTATATTGTTGCCATGTTAATTTGGATCTTCTAGAGTGCACTATAGTCTATAGATGTAGTGCTGAGAGAGAAAGGAACAAGTATAGAGAGAAAGTGGATCTTACTGACACTTTCTCTCTCTACCTTATTTTTTTCTTTCTCAACACTACACCCCTAAAGTGACCTAAATTGGGTACCATATGGGGATAAGTAGATAGTGTCAAATCAAAACGTTAAATCCTCCAATCAACTTAAGTCTTTAAATTTTCAACAATTTATACCTTTCTAGAATGTAGTCATAAATTACTATTTTTTTTCCATTAATAATAAAGTTTAGGTGAGTTGGGCCTCGGGGACTCACCAAGGTCAGGGCAAGTCTCAAGGCTCTATGAGCACTTACAGATCGCCTACCAACGAGGCCCTTAAATCGACAGTGAAAATCGAACTCACGACCTTGTGGATTATGAGTTGACTTCTTATTAACTGGACCAACTTTTGCTGACTACTCTATCAAATGTAGTAAATGTAGATAAATATCATCAAAATTAATATTAAACTTGAATATATAAGATGATTAAAAGTTAGAACTGTGTATATGGATCAAGTGGGGCTGAAATTTGTGTGCACCTTGAGAATTAGTAGTCTTAATAAGTCGAGCCAAATCAATTTATTTATTCATGTGATTTATTTTTTTTATAATTTATATATACTAATATGAGAGAAAAATGATTTTATATATGCATATAGTGTACTTTACATCGATAAAAATTAATATAACATATCTAACCAATACGACTATAAATGATAAATTTAACTAAGATTGAGTTCATTTTTTTTTTCAACCTACATATATCAACGTAAAAAATAGTTTATATTTAATGTCATGTATCATGTGATATAGATTCACTATATAGTAAATTAATAATATAGTCATTGAAAGATTACTAAAATAATAATTTTATATTTAAAAAATGAAATAAATATAATATTTTTTNGACTAAATTGTATATTTCAATCTTTCAGGGACTAAGTTGTCAGCTCGATGATCTTTCAGGGACCAAATTGCTAGTTTACTCTTAATTTTAATTAGTCCAAACTTTATTGCGGAATATTCTCTCACTCCTCTCGTTTCACAGTATTCAATAGTTTAAATATTAGTATATATAAGGACTCAAATATTAGTAGATATAAAATATTAAACTAGATCCCAAAAAAAATAAATTTCCAGCAGAAAAAATTATGAAAATAATAAATATGATGGAAGAGACATTTTTGAAAAAATAAATTATAAACAAAAACAAAAAAAATGTTTTAATGTTGTGGAGAGATGTTTTTTTTTTAAAAAAAAAGAAGAAGTATAAAAATAAATAATAAATAAGGAGAGATGTTCAGGTGGACCATCCATGAAAAAAAATAACTAAACCACCTTTTATTGTCAATAAGTGATGAAAGAGAGTCAGGTAAGTAATAAAGCCGAATTTCGATTGACCAATGTGTGATCCGACATTATTGCTCAATCGACATTGCTCAATGGATAATTGGTATATCTATGCTATCGACTAACGGGAGTGGATCATCTCCAGTATTTATCCTCTCCATTGTCTCCATTACATGTTATCCTGGCCATCCATAATATCTCATGGTTTTAAAAAATGCCACGTCATCCTTTAGAATTTTTTAATCAAATTGAAAGTGAAACGCATACCCTTACCTAGAAAAAAAGTGAAACGCATACACCCTGACTTTTGCTTGACTGCTTCCTTGATCCTTCGATAATGTCTCACTATCCTCTCATTCCTAATCTTTTTTCACTTGTTGTTCACATCTTCGTCTCCTCTTTGCCGCCGCCGCCGTTCACGTCTCCGCCTCCTCCTCCGTCGTCCACGTCCTCGTCTCCACCGACGTCGTTCGCGTCCTCGTCTCCGCAGCTGCCGTTCGAGGTCAATCACATTTTCTTAGATCCTTTCAATCTCTTATTCTACTTTCATTACTCAACAATTCCCGTTAACTTTGAGTGAATCTGAGATCGTTTTCTTTTCTTGATCGATGATATGATTCAATTCCATGCTGTATTATGATTCTCGATTCTCTCTCCATTGAAGAGCATTATTATTCTTCTATGACCTGTTATCCTTCCCTCTAATTGTATATTGTTGAATCTTTTGAAATATTAAACTAACAATTGATGTTACTCTTTTTCTTTTCTATCATTATACATATTACTCAATCTGAGTTGAATCAATGGGTCATATAAAAATAGGTAGGATGTTGAATCTTGAGATTGGAAAGTTGTGAGCATGGATGTGACTGAGTTAACGGTGTCTAAGCCAAATACAAAAGCCAGGGCTGAAAGAAGAAAAAAAAAGGATTGGTTTCATTTATTAAAATGCCTTTGGTTAATTGAATTTGACTGTTTACAGAGAAGTACCTTAGTTTTTGTTTCATGCCGTGTAGTAATTGTGTTATATTAGTAATTAATGGTAAAGTTGTGTTATAGCTACCATAGTGAACCAGAATAATAATGAGTTTGCTTGAAGTAGTATATTAGATCAGTTTGGTAATGGATATTAAATATGGTGAGAACTCGCTAATTCTCTAGGACACTTTAAATGTTTAAAGGATAATATCCCTATGCTACCCTTACCCTTATTGTGGGCTTGAATAATGTGAGATCAATCTTACAACTCCAAAACATGACTGCAAAATGTTCTAAATAACTCTGCTAGCTGAAATCTAGAGAAGTTAGAGGATTTATAGTATGAGTTAGACTGAAACTTGCTTCTATTCACCAAATATTTCTCAGACTCAGTCAAAAGACAGTACTCTAGATTTTGTTTTGTAGCCATGTTTTGGAGCTTTAAGACTGAAACTTGCTTCTATTCACCAAATGTTTCTCAGACTCAAAGTCAAAAGTGTCTTTCTATTCAGTGCTTCTCTTTCATATTAATCTATTGAGAATTGATGTTCTGTTTATTTGTGATTGTACTTCACCTAAGCTTTCCTTATTTATTTCTTAATGGGTTAAGTGCGTAACAAAGCTTGCCTTCTTTTTTTTTTTTTTGGTAAGGAACAAAGCTTGCCTTTACTTATGTAGGTTGAGGACCAAGCAGAAGAAGAGCATGAAATTACACAAAGTATTCTTGGAAGTTGACATTCATGGATAACGTTTTGGTATAGAGCTACTGAATTGGAAATTTTACCCAATTGATATTTAAATGATAGATACTGAGTCTTCTTGTTATGAAGCACAACAATTGCCGCAGTAACATAATGCAGTTCCTCAACCATAGATATATTTGGATGGATGCAAGAAGCTATACAACAGACAAGTGCAAAACAGAACACAACAAAGTTTTAAGTTCAAACACACACATGATGTAGCACTTGAGAATGAGTAATGTGAATGTTACATAGATGTAATGTGAATGTAATAGGAATGTAACACAAATGTCACTTTCTCTTCCATCTCGCGTTTTCGTCGCACGTTGTCTCTTCCCTTCCGAATCCGAGGGGCACACAGCAACCCGTAGATCCCTTCAGCAACCCGCAGGTCTCTTATCTCGTAACTAATTTCTTCGCCATCACAATTCACTTTCTCTTATCTCGCGTTTTAGACCTCTTTTTTTCATTGTAATATCTGTAGTTCTGTGAATTCCTCAGCCAATGCATGAGTTTTGTGGTCAGTAGCTGGTAGAATGTTAGACCTGCTGACTAGCTCGTTTTGCCTCTTGTTTTCTGTTTTGATTAGCTGAATCTGTTACTGTTCCTCTTTATTGTATGCATTAAGGGCTGTTTCTAGGCTATTTTTCCTATTTAGTAAGGGAGGTTCCTATCATAGAGTTTATACTAGGTTGGGTGAGGTTATACAACACTGACTGTTGTTAATCAGGAATGTGACGTGAAGCTGATAATATGGGGTAGGGATGGGTTAATAAGGACCCTTTACAGGGTGAGATGCTCTGCAGTTAACCCCAGTTGGTACTGACATATTAGACTACACCCTTGAGTTTTTCCCGAAAAGCAAAGTAAATTAGAGAAAATAAAACCTTCAGGAGCTTATTCTATCCTACTGTTTTATAGATTTGTAAGTTTTCTCTATGCTTCACAATGGAATTGGTTCTGACATTGAGACTGTATAAGGGAGTGACCCTTGGCTGGTAACTGAAGTGTGGTGAGTTGATCGATGATTCAGAAGCATAATCTATTATTTTAGTGAATGACAGATTTCTTATAGATGATTTACAAGCTGGTTATATGCAAATGAATATTTAAACAGGGGACATGATGAGGGAGAAGTTACAGGGAGTGAAGTAATTTTTCGAACAGCAGAATTTGATAATTTATGTTTGATTTAGGTATTATGGACTTTCCAATTCTATGATAAATGAAGCTGCTTTATTAGATAGAGGATTGAAGTTAGAGTATTAGACCAAAAAAAAAAAAAGATATCTTCCTTAATAAATGTAGTCGAATTCAACAAAGTGGAAGCCAACAAGTTTCGGAAAGCAATAAGGCTCTCCAATCTCTCTACATATTCATTCATGGGAATAAAAATAACACTCATGTAATAAATGTGCCTGTATCTTGTCCTAGATTTGGGTTGAGATTGGTAAAGTTTATATATACATTCCTATGAATTTCAGGTTTATGAGACTTTAGAGCATCAAATGACTGTGGCTGAAGCAGCTCAAAGACTGAGGCTTCCTCTTATCTCCAAAGATGGTGAAGTTCATAAAGAAGATATTGAAAAACTTAGTGTAATGTCTCGAAGCTCCCTTGACAGTACTAGTACCAGTGCCAAGATCAACTCAAGCATTAACCCTATTGTTACCACTCCAAACAGCTCCGTTGACAGTGCTAATTGTGCTCTTTCTGCTACAGATCCAGCAGAACTTGGAGTTGGTGGTGTCCCCAATCGTTTTCTCAGAATTAAACCAGCATATTTGTGGCAAACTCAGCTTCAGCAAACACCATTATCTGTGGTATAACTCTATGTGAATTAGAATTCAAGCACACTCCTACCGTCCTAGGTTTTACTTTGAAGTGTCTAACATGGTTATACCCCTAATTACGGAAGCATATTTGAATTTTTAGAATATGACAGAATTTTTAGAATATTTGAATTTTTAGCCAATGCTTCTACATGCTTTGTTATAGGCTGATCTCTGGGTTTACATCCTTCATAGCTTCCTCACTTTTCTTGTTTAATTTTAGGCGTTTTGGGGTTCTGCCGTTCTAGTTTTCATATCCTCAATCTTTCATGTAGCATATGTTCTCTGTTCTTTTGCTACATAGGCTTACAAGTTACACACAGAGAATTTAATAGGTTGCTTGGTAAGATAGCTAGCTATAGATAGGCTGTTTTGAAATTAAAATAGAATAATTGAAATGTTGTACATTTTTATTTCATATGTATGCTTTCATGTGTTTCATTTCATCATTCATCATATATATATTTATTAAGCATGCTTTCTTCAATTTTCCCATTAATTATTGTACTTAAGGACCCTCTTATTGTGTTGTGGACATGTAGAATTATAGAAGAATAGCCTCCATATTACACATACATACATACTTAGGTAGGCACTCATGGTTTGTATCTGATATAAGTTAGATCTTTGAATTATAGTTTTAGAAAATTTGGTCCGTTAAATTTTGGGCTGATGTGAGAAGTCTGATATAGGTAATCTCATTCGCTCTTTCCCCATGGCGATTCAGAATTGTAGGTATTGAGAAAGTCATTAGGATTTTGCATCACAAGATGAATAGTTGTCTCCTTCTTCAAGGTACAAATTTTTTGCACAATTCAAGTTCATCTATTGAACATACTGCAGTGTTAGAAATCTGTACGGTACGAAAGGTTTTTATACTATTGTTAACTGTATAATTTGTCATATATAATGTAGGGATGTGTTACATTTGTGGAATGAGTTAGGAAGGTCTTACATGAACGTTATAAAGGGCTTCATATAGGGGTAGGTACATGTTATGTTCAAGGGATCAACTAGTTTTTACTTATTTTTTGTTCATTTGGTTTTGATAGGACCTTGAAAGCAAAAAGGTATCCCGAGCAGCTTGAGACA
>QANZ01056519.1:1826-15598 GCA_003254925.1 Chamaecrista fasciculata | reverse complement strand
GTAATAGAGATGTAGTAGAAATGTAATAGAGGCATAGTAGAGATGTAATAGAATTATCAATAAAATGAGTATTGTTTGTCTATTATGAGAGTGTTCATTTGTCTATTACCAATTCTAAAATAATACATCTCTTTTGCATTGATGTTTGAATCTCCAAGATCAACATCATTCAAAAGTGTCATACAAAAGAGATAATTCAAAAGTGTCATACAAAAGAGTATAATTCAAAAGTGTGTATCATTCAAAGGTTCTCATTTATCATAGCTTGTCACCACTGATGTTTGAACCTTCAAGAGAGTCCGGTCTTCCTTCAAGGGAATCCTAAAGAAGTAAAATGATCTTAAGTAAAATGTCTAATATCATATATACCAAAAAAATAACTAAAATGATAGTTATTAGAAATTTTACCAATAACCACTTCAGATAACTAAATTGATTGGCATTCCCACATTGCACTTGACTTGAAGCTCCAGAGTCCTTCAAGAACAGCAAATACATATTAATATAAACTAGATAGTTTAATTTATTTTTGATATTTATTAGGAATTTTACCAATATCCATTTCATATGACTAAGCTGATGGTCCTCTCCACTTTGTACTTGACTTGAACTTCCAATATCCTTAAAAAAAAAAAGCACACACCCATTAATATAAATTAGATAATTTGAACTAAACTAAATTAATATACTTACTATGGATTTCTGATGTTTGGAACATGTAGCAGATTGTCCCACTAGTTGTGACATGGGTTTTGAAGAATTCTTTTTCTGAGGCATATTATCAACCCAACCCTTTAGACGCTTCTTCCTTTTAGATCCAGGTCTCTTCTTAATGTCAGTTGGTTGTGACATGTCAATGCTACTAGTAGGGGCTATGGGAGTAGGGGCTACTGGATCATCTATCTCATTCTCCACTTGTTCTCCCAAATCAATGTTCATTAGTTTCTTCATCATCTCATCCAAAGTTTGATCAACAAAAGTGCTTTGTTGCTCATAACTAGAAACTTGAGCAGCTATCTTAACAAATTTATGACAAAGGTACCTATATCGAGATAACCATTCCAAATTAATGTCTTCTTGAATCTCTTTTCCTGTAACATCATGTACAATGCCAGCTTTAGCATCCCTTGTCCACCTTTTCAGTTTGTACTGATCAGGAATCATCTTGACATTATTAATAATGAGTACTGTCAATGCATGGCAACACAATATACCAACTCGTTCAAACTTCTTACAACTACAAGAAATAGAGGACTCTTGAGGATGAAACCAAACTGTCCATTCGCCTTCAAAAACATTCATATGAACAATGTACTCCAACAAAGAACCAATTTCCTTTCTTTGCTTTATAGAACAAGCAAAGAACAAGTCAAATTGTTCTTGAAATGTCTCAAAAATTGTAGGAGTGTATATTCCTGAAAGATGTTGCAACATACGCGAGCTTACACATTTTAATCTTGCTACTTGATCCCTTGCCTTGAATTCACTCATCAATTCATTATACCTTTTATCCTCCACTACTCGTTCAAAGTGTTTAAAAAACTGTACAATGTTAACATCTGGGTTCAGGCACTTCTTTACATCTGAGTTCAAACACTCGCTTAATTGTGTACTCCGTATGCCTTATGTGAATACTCTCTTCATAAAACAAAATGCCCATTTCTCCTTTAATAAATAGAGTGATTTTAACCATGTATTTTCTATCACATTATATTCTGAAAGTAATCGACTCCAAGCATCTTCAAACTTTGCCTCATCTTGATATTTATACATGCAAGCATTGAAGTCTTTTAAGAAGCGAGATTTACCTTTCATCAAATTTCCTAAGTGCTTGATGCCGTTCTGCGATAAATGCCATGTGCATAGCCCATGATATGTGTTAGGAAAAACCTCATGTATGGCTTTAGCCATTGCTTGGTCTTGGTCAGTAAAGATCGTTTGAGGCTTCTTTTTATTATGTGCCACCAAAAAATTCTCAAATAACCACTTATATGATGCAGCTGTCTCATCATACAACAATGCAGCCCCAAAAACAACACATCCTTTGTGATGATTGAATCCCGAAAACAATGCAAGAGGCCTATTTGCATTATTAGTGCAGTATGTTGTGTCAAGAGAGACGACCTCACCAAAGTAGCTATAATCGAGTATCATTCTTGCATCAGCCCAAAATATATTAGTTATTTTTTTCTCTGAATCTGTTTGAATCGCATGAAAGAACGACGGGTTAGCTGAATACTGTTCTTGGAAATATCCTAACAAAGCACTTGCATCCCCGTATGCTAAACTTTCCTGCCGTCGATTGCGAAGATAATTCTTCTGATCTACACGCATAAAGCCAAGATTGGCTCGGCCCCCGGCATGCTTGCTCAGAAGTTCGAAACTCGCTCTTTGATTAATCCCAGAATCTTCTGCCAATCCAATTTCAAGAGCTTGAACATCAAACACTTTACGCTGTCATGGTAACATATGTGTAGTTTCTGCAAGATGAAGAATGTGATTATGCACATCTACAAAGTCATTCACTCTCAACTTTCCATTAACAACTTTGCAAGTTATTCTCACTTTGCAATTTGTTCGTGTCTCACGTCGAGGATTGACTGTTAAATAATCTCTTTTGTCCTTGTTTCTTATCCCCTCTTTGCAACAAACAAATCTACATGAAGTAATTGTTCCATCCTTCTTCTTATTCGTGTATTCTTTTCTAACACCAAATCCCATTTTAGCACCATAGTCTTTCCAAAATTCCCAAGCACTATCATAATTATCAAACTCCATTCCAACTTCAAGAGATGGTAACAAAGATGCTTCAACTTCCCTACAAAAATAAGAGAAAGTTATGAATGATATATATCATCCACTACTCAAAAACACATCCAAGATAAAAATTCAGAAAAAGGCTTCAATTAGTGTAACAATCAGATCATTGATAGAAATCTCATCGAAATTCGCCAAGATATGTTAAAGTATCATCATTAGCCACAATATTGAAACCAAATCAAGCAGCACATTGCATATAATTGGAATGATCCACGTGATAGATATAAAGCTAAAGATTTTTATAGTCTCCTTATTTTAAGCATGTATCATGTGGGTTGGTGTTAGGAAATTATACATCATGAATTTGCACCGCACTAATTCTTGAAAGATGAAATTATAAAACTTAGCCCCTAAACAATCCAATTACAATCAATTTGGTCATTAAGTATCATAAAAAAATGGACAAAATTGATTGTAATTGCATCTTTCAAGGACAAAATCTTATAATTTTAACTTTCAAGGACTAAATTGAGAAATCAGTCACCTTTTATGGACCAAATCATCAATTTGCTCTTAAATTATATAATCAAATAATTATACCCAAGAACATGGCATCCTCCATTAAGCACAGTTTGAGAGATCACGCTTCCTCCACCATAAACCAAATTAGACAGCCATGTGTGCTCAGACAGCCAAGGGTTACTAATCAAGTTCTATGTATGGTACCCAAATCAGAAACTCTAATCTACGAAATTGTATCATCACCACACACAGATGAATCAGAAAATACTTAAAATCTACGATATAAAAGATTGTGGAAACTCAGCAATAGCACAGTCCAAAGGGAAGAAAATGGAGAACAGGGGAACGAGTGGGCGGCTGGAAAGTGAAAAAATAGAGAGTTGAATCTTACATGTCCATTGAATAAAACAAATCAGCAACAAACCAACAATAGCAATGAGAATGGAGAAAACTTCACACAATCCTTCCTCTAATTTTTCATCTTCATCTTCATCTTCCTCACTTTCACGACAGTCTTCAATGGTCGATGAAGATGGAAGCTTGACGGACGAGAAACCAGAGGTTGAAGGCGGGAAAAAGAAGATGAACAGCGCGCGCTACTTTTTCCTCGAAGGGAGTCTGCGTTTCACTTTCAATTTGGTTAAAAAATTGCAAACGGTGACGTGGCACTTTCTAAAACCATGAGATATTATGGATGGCCAGGATAACATGTAATGGAGACAATGGAGAGAATAAAAACTGGAGATGATCCACTCCCAGGTGCAAGTGAGATGTTTACATTGGCTCTCACGGGGGAGTTAGTAAGAAACTCACATATCATTTGTGTAGATATTTATATTATTAATTAGTCGATTGTTATAACAAATTCTAGTATGTTAACTCTACTAATCTTAAATACAAGTGATGAATTTGCAAAATTTGAACTCGTAAAATAATATAAATTATTGTATAATCTATTCAATTATTTATAAATTGAATAATTAATAAAGTTACTGATCGGACCAATTTATACTATGTTATTTAGAGGCTTTTCATTGTGTTTTATAATGTTTTAGAAGCTTATTAGAGTGATTTTAGCCTCTAGATATGATAATTAGAGTTTCTAGTTAACAATTGCAAATTGGTCCTTTTATCGTCTAAAAGTGTAGTTTTCTTGGGTTATGATCATGGATTTGTATTTAATCTTTTTGGCTTGAGATATTACACATTTTCATGTTGCAATTGCAAGTTTAAAGGAGCTAAATCTTGTGAGAATCAAGTGCAAGAGGCCGGAGATTGAAGCGGAGCAAGTGAGAATTGAAACGCACATATTTTTGTGGGTGCTGGAAAACTCGCCGTGGGACACCTCATGGCGAGATCCGCGGCAAGAATCACGAATTTGCCTAAAATTGAGATTTCGAAGCCCAATCAATTTGGTCCCTATCCAGACCTGACCCATGTATCATAGGACTCGAAAATTGACCTAATTTAAGTCTCTAAACCCTCTCTAAAGAGGGGAGACACATAAAACACACTCTCCATCATCTTCTTCATTTTCTCTCATCTCCCACCTTCATCCATGGCTATCTTGGAGGCTTGGTGAAGCTGAATTTCTCTCCATGAGCAGCTAGATTCCACATCCAGAGGAGGATTGGAGGAGGCCTGAGCTTGGTTCTTCACTTAGGGAGTTTTACTTTACACTTTTCGTAGTTATATATTAGGATTTGAGTTTATTCTTGTTTAGAGAACTTGTTATTCTGATATTGACTATGAATTTGAGATTAGATTATGGATTCTGATATATATTGATTATTATTTATCTTAGTTACGATCCGTTCGAATACGTTGTAGTTTGTTTGACTAGTAATTGAGATAAGTTTCTCTGTGATAACTTGGTCTGAGTTATAGAGTTATCTGGATTCATTATTTTATCTCACCATTAGCTTTATTAGAGTGATTATCTTGGTTATGGTTATAATTGAGTTAATTACTATGTTTAACAGTAGTTGAACAACTTTAGTAAATGGTTTGTGAAGTAATTACTCCGATCTTTGTAAGCTAGGAAGACCGAGTTCAATCCCTCCGTTGGGTGTTTCTATTAATAAGTGTCTTTATTATCTTTTTAGTTTAGTTTTATAATTGAAAATCACAAAAACATTTTAGTTTTATAACTTTTAGTTTTCTTGCGCACCAAGTGTTTGATAAAATGTCTTGTTCTTTACTCGATTAGTTAAGTCTTTTATAATTCATTATTGAACCTTTGCAAGTGGTTCCTCGAGAGATCGACTCGGATTGCACCACTATAGTGCATTAATTTCGGTATTTTTGGCCACCTAGCGACGGGTGCGGTCAGTTACCAATTTAGAGAATAAAATTAATATTTTAATAAAAAATAGATCAATAGTTAGGTTGAGTTTGACTATTAATTAGTGGGTTATTAGTCACTCACATTCATTAAAAATTCATTTTGGGTTATAAATAATTAATAACCCAATTAATTGTACTTATAACCTAACTCAAACCCAACCAAACTTATCCATTTCTCACCCGTAATATCAATCAACTTCGGAAGTGCGACCATATTTTCACTTTTTTGCTGTTTTGATTTTTCCCCCTATATTACACATCATTGCAACTACAAAAGTGTATTTATGCATAGAAGTGAATGACCATGTTTCTTGCAAGTAGGTATAAAAGCAAATCAATTCTTGTTATCACAAGAAAAATAAAATGTTTGTTGAGGCCATATCAACTATTAAGGGAAAATTAAAGAAAAACTGAAAGAGAAGTGTCTCCTATGAATAAGTATAAAATCAAATCAACTCTCTTAATTTGCTGTTTATTATTTCCACTCAAAATAATCATATTAATTAAGAGAGAAATTTATATCAATGGAGATTGTAATTCGGCTATAAGAATAATCATACAAATTAAAGGTTGAAGGCATATGACTCGGGGTGTTTGCGGTGTGCGTTGAGTTGAATTGATGAATTTGAAGAATTGGTTGGGTTGAGTTAGATTGAGGATAGAGAAGAATTAAGTTAGTTCAAACTAATTCAAATCAGAAGTCATGGGTTAAGCTCCAAATTTACCGGATAGCGAATAAATTATCTAAAATTTTATATTCTTTAGAACTCTTAAAATAGACTAGTCTAATCTCCTCATCTTAATCCTATTTAGCCCCAAATTTAATAGGACCGAGCTAAAAAGCCCTATTTAAAAATGGACTAAAAATTTCTAGCTCGGTCCGACCCTAATAGAGCCTAGGGTTGGCCTTATGGGCCTTCAACCTATTTTTTTTTTAATTTTTTTGTAATATAATAGAGTTAAAAATTAAACTATATATAATCTTTGTAAGGTGAACCAAAATTACTAAAAAATTACAAGACAATTTCACTAGTCACAACATAGATAAATTATTTAATATACTTAAAATTACATAACAAAGTAACCAATATGAGAATAAAAAAAAATACAATATTATTCATCATTTAATCATCCATCATTATATAATATTTATCATATTCCATTGAAAAATCATTTTTGACTAAAATTTCACCTTTGTTTGTATTTAAAAAGTGTTTAAAATATTTTAAAAAAATATTGAAATAATATAAGTATATAACTTTAATAATTTTTTTTTAAAAAAATAAATAATTAAGACTAACCCTAATAAAGCTTGGCTTGACCCTGTTTGCTCCTACTTCAATAAGGATACACAAGTTAAGTTTTTATGGTCCGACCTCAAGTTAAGTTTCAAAATATATTTAATGATACACAAGTTTCAAAATATAATTTTGTATTAGAGGATTATTTTCTAAAATGATAAAGGTTGGATTACTTTGGTAAGATGACAGACAACGTCCTATACATAAAACAAGGAAATGAGATGGGATTGGAGCCCATGATGCTGCTCCGAAGATACTCAAATGAGTCAAGAAGTTGTAAAGAGCGTATAGAATGTGATAGTAATGGTAGATGTGCTTATCTTAATTATGCAAAGAGAGTATTTATATAATAAATCCAACTAACTAGTTACAACTATCCGATATTACAGGCGAGAATTTAAAGTCATTCAGACTCGACACTTACAACTTGAAGTAATTACTAATTAGAATGATGGCTCCGAAAGTAATTAGGAGTTGCCCCATCATATGGTATTTTCTATTAGTGTTCAGTGGGTGCGTCAACCCATCAACTCGCTAGTTTAGGTTCATTTGAGTTGGATTGACGAGTTGGTTTGAATTCAAAACGTTGAGCTAGTTGTGGTTTTAGTTCGCTTAATCCAACCTGACCGGTTAGCCCGTAAAAATATCATAAATAATATTATTTTTACAATTTGGTTAATTCATAAATTTTTATTATCAATTTAGTCCATCAAAAAAATTTTGAAGGACCAAATTAAAGAAAAAAAATTTAACAAGGACCAAATTTTTTTAAAAATAATATATAAAAAATAAAAATAATAATATGAGCCAACCCACCAACCGAACTCAAACCAACCTGGCAATTGATTTAAATTAATTCAATTATTTTCTTTAACTCAACTCAACTCAATTTGTCAAATAAAATTGATAGTAGGCCTAATAATTAGGAGGCCCAAGTGGCAGAGCATGCCCTTGATCCAGCAGACTACAAACCCACCAGATGGATAACGTAGGCATGAACGCCCTGTATCTCGCCATCAGATGTGGACGCCCACAACCACGAAGGGTGTGGGCGCCCACGCACTAACAAATAAGGAAACATTCTCTGAATCAATCAGAAGCCAATTAAGGATCGATCAAGATCCGCTGTCAATCAAGGCAAATCACTCAGAGATCCTTTCCCTTGATAACGCCTTAGCCATCAAGGCACCTTTCATAGAAAATGAAATTACGTGGGAGCCAAGGATTACAATCAGATCAGCCAGGATCACAATCAAGCATCCAGACATTTATAGCAAGATCACGCCAGATCACCCTCAGCTAGTATAAAAGGTTAGGTACGCTCTCTACTCAGTCAATTGAGATTATCGAGCTCACAATCCTTACTATCTAACTTAAGCATCGGAGGTGAATCGCAGGGCCACCCTGTGTGTTCATTGTCTTTTGACTCCGGCCAGAACCTAGTTCATCAAAAATAATATACCCAAATCAACCCTTATAAATCCAACCCAACCCAACCCTTTAACACCTTAATATTTTTCAATTTTATTTTTCTCACCCATTCTTTCAGTACCGTCCTTAGTTGACTATTTCTCATAGCCCATCCCCCACATCTCTACGATCCAATCTCTACGTACCCTCCTGCCTGCACTATTTTCAGTTGCCTCCTTCACTTTCGCATATGTAACTTAATAGACAAGCCTTTTCAAATTATGATAGATAATATCATTTGTGTTATTTTTGAATCATACAGAGTAAATTATTTTTCCATAGGTAATTTGGACTGAATTTTCAATTTCGAAACTAAAAAAACAATTTCAAATATATTATATAATTATTTTCTCAAAAGATTATTTCGGGAAAATTAATTTCAAATAATGAAAGCTTGAAGTTGGTTTTAATAATGTTATATTGCAAATTAGACTACTTTTGAAGGAATAGGACTCAGTTTTCTTCACTGAAAGATTTTTGAGTAAAAAGCAAAAAAAAAAAAAAGAAGTAAAAGCATGTCGTCCAATTCTGAATCAAATCAGAACTTGTTATTAGTCAGAGGAACTAGGGAGCATAATTTCACGCTCAATTGAATTTTGCACATGTAGTATGTCGTTCTCTACGTTTATTTTTATTCCCAGTTACAGAGTTAATTACAGTCTTGTCTAAGAAACACGGACGCGTACACGGGACACGACACAAGCACGGACATGCCGACACGTCAACTTTTAAAATTGCAGGACACGGCATATATATATATCAATTTAATTATAAAAGCTAAAAAATTGCAACAATCCACACATATATATCACACAAGATTACTATTTCCTACACAACACATACACAATTATAAATAATTAAATTAAATATATAATATGATACAATCCGATTTTGATGTCTCTCCATTTTTCCTTTCTTCTTCTTGAGTGTATCACCGACACACAGAAACACGTGTTGGACACGTGTCGTACGCATGTCGTACACGCGTGTCCGACACGTGTCGGAAACGTGGACACTTCATGCTCCAGCCGTGTCCGTGCTTCCTTGAGTCTTGTATATTATTATTGTACCCATAATTTCTTCCCAAGTCGCCACATGAAAACTCTATAAATACTACACCAAGCTCCAATGATGAGTGCACACATACATACCCAGACCTTAAAATGGGATACCAAACATATTTGAGCATCGTATTAGCTTTACACATCGCATGTTGTTATTCTCTTTCTGCTGCCCAAAATGTTCCTTACAAAGCTGTCAATCTGGGGAATTGGCTGCTTACAGAAGGCTGGATCGAACCATCTCTCTTTGATGGAATAATCAACAAGGATCTATTGGTATACACTCAATTATATTTATTTATTATATCCATCATTTTATACTAAAAATGAAAAAGCTGCGTTGATATTTTGGTCATTAATTTTTATGCATTTTCAGGATGGAACCCAAGTTCAACTCAAGTCCACAAAGTGGCACAAGTTTCTTGTGGCTGAAAGTGGAGGAGGGGATAATGTATTGGCCAACCGCGATGCTGCTTCTGGTTGGGAAACTTTCAGGGTATGAATATATGTGTAACAAATAATTTTGTATATAATATATATATATATGTTCTTGTGTTTGAACATTATTAATTAAACAATAACTATTGATTGATTGAACTTTTGAATTGAAAGGGGTTTTCGTGATTCAATTTTCTAATTAATTTGTGCAGTTGTGGAGGGTTAGCGATGACACCTTCAATTTCAGAGTATTCAACAGACAATTTGTGAGAGTGGGTGATGGAAACAAGGTAGTTGCAACTTCAAACTCACCTGGTCAACTTGAAACATTTCGTGTTATAAGGAATAGAGACGACCCATACAAAATTCGCATTCAAGCATCAAATGGTTTGTTCCTTCAGGTATATATAATATCAACAATATAGTTCAACTATATTTCAAATCCAATATTTTCTATGTCCTGTTTTATTGATCTGTACGTGAACATATGCTTATTGAATAATATAAACATCAATTAATTAGGCCCAATCGGAGACATATGTGACTGCTGATTATCAAGGGTCAAATTGGGAAGATGGTGATCCATCTGTGTTTCATTTGACGATCGTGTCAACTTTACAAGGAGAGTACCAAATTACGAATGGATATGGTCCAGCAAGAGCTGCTCAAGTTTTGAAGGTCATAAATCTTAATTTATGTAATATCTCATTATTAATTACTACTCATTATAGACTTATCAATTTTGATATAACAAAGATGAAATGAATTAATGTTACAGGAACATTGGAATACGTATATCACCGAAGATGACTTCAGATTCATGTCACAGAATGGGTTAACTGCAGTTAGAATCCCAGTGGGTTGGTGGATAGCACATGACCCAACACCCCCTAAGCCTTTTGTTGGAGGATCTTTGGCAGCTTTGGACAATGCTTTCACATGGGCACAGTAAATAATTTACTTTAATTTTTTTCTAAAATCATCATCAATAATCACCCCTAATTAACTACTAGCTAATTTAATTATTCTTAATTGGCAGAAATCATGGGATGAAGGTGATTGTGGACCTTCATGCAGCTCCAGGATCACAGAATGGGTGGGAACACAGTGGAGCAAGAGATGGATATGTTGAATGGGGTGATTCCTACATATCTGACACAGTTGCAGTTATTGACTTTTTAGCAGCAAGGTTTGAATTAGAATTCTAAGTCTTTGAGATATTCACTGTTTGACTATACTATACATATAATATTAAGGTCAAAGTACACTTTTGGTCATATTTTTTTGTCACGTACAAAATTGGTCCCATATGATCCTATATCTTTTTTTGTTGCAGATTTAGTCTCATACCTTTGCAAAAAATTTCACCGTTAGTCCTATAATGCGGAACCTTTTACAAAGATATATATGAGACCAATTTTGTAACTTGACCAAAAGATATGAGACCAATTTTGTAACCTGACCTAAAGATATAGGTCCAAAAGTGCAATACGGGACCAAATTGAGACTTGAGCAAAAGTTATAAAACCAAAAGTGCACTTTGGCCTATTATATTTATTTTGTTTAAAAGGCATAGTGATCATAACATGCAGGTATGGGAACAGACCAAGTCTAGGAGGAATAGAATTGATGAATGAGCCTAATGGGGTGAATTTGGATAGCCTTAAGAATTATTACCAACAAGCTTATGATGCTGTCAGAAAATACTCTCAAACTGCCTATGTCATCATGTCAAACCCATTAGATCATGATTCACAAGTGCTCCTCTCATTTGCTGCAAGATTCCAGCGAGTGGTGATTGACATTCATTACTACAATCTGTATTCAGATTCGTACAAGAACATGAATGTGCAACAAAACATCGATTTCATAAATAACCAAAGAGCTTCTGATTTAGGCAGTGTCACCAGAGCCAATGGCCCTCTCACTTTTATTGGTAAGTTGCATCTTTGTGATTCTAAAAGAGTAAAAACTTAGGGCCTGTTTGAATCTATTTTAATTTTATGTTTATTAAAAAACAATTCTTAAACTTACTTTTAAAATTTTGTATTGAAAAACAAAAATAAGGAAAAAGTTGTTTGATTGGATTAAAACTATGAAAATTGCCAGCTTAAGTGTGTGGTCTGAGTAGTTATAAGCAAAAGAAGGAATTTGATTCAAATATTACACAATTGCCATTAGTGAAAACAAAAATTTCTCAAAAAAGTGAAAAACAGAGTTCAGAACACATCCACCCATGTTCTGATTTTTCTGTTCTATAAAACAATATTCAGTTTTTGACTTTTAAACTATTGGAAAAAATAGCCAAAATGCCAAATCAAATATGATTTTATAGTTGCTCTTTCATCACTCTCTTTCTCTCTCAAAACGAAATTCATCACTCTATACCTTAGGGATCTATGAAGTTTTGACCTTGTTAATTTACATAAATATTATATTTTTGTTGTCTTGATTTGGTAGGAGAATGGAGTGCAGAGTGGAATGTACAAAATGCAGCTAAAGAAGATTATCAAAGATATGCACAAGTCCAACAGAAAGTATACTCTGGTGCAACTTTTGGATGGGCTTATTGGTCGTACAAATGCCAATATGAACATTGGAGCCTCAAGTGGATGATTGAGAATGGTTACATAAAGCCCTAGTTTTGTAGCCTTAATTATTCCTTCCAACCTTAGTTTGTATTCACTCTCCCAATAAGTGCGCCAGCAGAAAATTATAGTTCAAATAATGAGTGCAAACTCTTGGTTGGAAGCTTCCTATATAAATATCATGGCTACTTGTATGTGCTATATATAAGAAACTGTATCAATGTGATGAATTGGGATTGAAAACACTATGCACAAAAAGGGTTGTCACTTTTTGTACGTTTTAAGTTTTAACTCAAGTCTGCAGAACACGTACAAATATAGCAAACAACAGATCATATATCATATAACTAAAGAAACTATCGCCAGCACTTTTGAATTTAGACTAGTCAACCCATCAAAGAAAAATTTTATTCCTAACCAGCCAAGGTAAAAAAGTAAAACAGCATTGCAGCCAATATTAAAAGCCAATTAATTATATTGGAATAAATTACACGAAATTTGGCTTTTAAACAGGTTTTTTAGGTGACAACAGCAAATAGTGTTTTGCAAAATCATAAAATAAAAGTGTTATATGATAATGATGTCGTATTCTAGGCAATAAATTTCTATGTAAAAATCTTAAGGGTAAATTACACTTTGGTACCATGTGGTTTGACCTCATTCCACTTTGGTATCCTATAGTTTAAAACGTGACACTTTGGTACCCTGAGGTCTCCACTGTTACCCCTTTGGTTCCCTAAACAATTACACGAAATTTGGCACGTGGCCTGCATGTGGACTCACTAAAACTCAATTTTGTCTAACATTTTTTCATAACAAAGATCAAACGCATGCATGACGACAGCATGCATCTTTGGATGTTTGTTTATGATTCCATTTAATGAAAGTGTAAGATAGATGATGACTTTGTTGTGGCAACATGTTAGATAAAATTGAGTTTTAGTGAACCCACGTGCCAAATTTTGTCCAGAACTAACGGAAAGATTATTCAGGGTACTAAAGGGGTAACAATGGAAACCTCAGGGTACCAAAGTGCCACATTTTAAACCATAGAGTACCAAAATGTAATTTATCCAAGTTTTAAAATATAAAATAGTTTTAATAAATAATAATCAGAACATTTTCTCTTGTTATATTAAAAAAAGAGTAATGAAAAATTCTCGAAACTTTTTACTCTTTCAGTATAACCCATTTTATATTTCATACTAAACTTTAGGCCTTTTAACATATGTCTTTAATTTTCTACTAAAATTATATATTAACATAATAATATATATATATATATA
>QANZ01056512.1:65195-77247 GCA_003254925.1 Chamaecrista fasciculata | reverse complement strand
CTAGGAAGCATGGACACTGACACGGACACGGGACACGACACGGACACGGACACAGCGACACGCTAAACTCTCAAAATTACGCGACACGACACGCCATATATTTATATATATAAATAATTAAATATTCATAATTTTTAATGAAAAATTTAAAAATTACAAGTTTTATTCATAATATATGTCATTTGTATTATTATTTTCTCTTATATGTCATGTTAAAGTCACAAAAATTGATTTATATTTTAAAATTTATGAATATGTGTCGTGTCGGTGTCGTACGGGTGTCGGACACTGACACGTGTCCGACACGGCGACACGCCCTCAAAATGAAGTGTCCATGCTTCTTAGGACCATGTTTTAAGGTGGAAAATTTTGTGGACAAAGTTAAGATGGTACAACATAAAGCATCTTCTTTGCTTCCTTTATTGCGTGTCCTTGCTTCAAATCAGCTAAACAAAGAAAAAGAAAATATATTAGTCTTCGATGCATCTCATATGTTTTTTATTCTAGTAATAAGAATTAATTTAATCAACAAATAAAATACAAAAAAAAAATTTATAAAATAAATTAGTTTTTTATTTTAGTTCATCACTAATAGTTAAAATTTCATTAATTTCAGATTGAATCATTTCTTAAAAAGTGTATCACTTTAATTTGCTTCTATAACCAACTATGTCTGTTCAAGTTTATGAGTAAGTTTATATGAATATAAATAAGTTATATAAGTTAGTGAAGACAAAAGAAAGAATATACAAAAAAAAAAATAAAGAATATATAGGCAAATGTATACTTTTCAAACTATATTATGAGCAAAACAAACTTCATTAATTAATATTGCGTGTATATATAATCGTTTTGTTAGTTGGAAATTTAATGATATAAATTTTGACACGAAAGTTTAACTTTCGGATCACACAGAATATCCAAAAAAGTAGGATATAGATTGAAATTTAATCATATCCATTTTTTTGGAAAAAAATAAAGAAACTTTTGATTCAATATTCAATAGTATTCAAATACTAAAATACACTTTTTATACAAAAGGTCGACGGCGCTAACTTTAAGTTTACACCGTAAACATGGGAATAATTTTAGCTCAGGCATCTTCTATATCCAGATTATTTTTTTAATTTCCAATAAATGAAATATGATTCTAAAAAATATTAAATTTTTGTTTAAATGAGTTGAAACATTTTTAGAATTATTTTATAATAGGGTTTTGCTATAGAAAGATAGTTAGGGAAACAGGAAACTTAATTTTTAGTCATTGGATTTATCTTTTTTATATATTTTTTTTATTAAATCTTGCTTCTTCACATATTCTTCATGATTTTGGCATAAATATTACGGCGCCCTCAAACTATAAATGTAATCTTAGTTGTACCTCTATATATTTTTTTGGTCAATTATTGTAATACCCAAAGTATTATATTACACATTAGACTTAGCATTTGACTCAAAAGTAAATTATGTAGTTAATCTAGAAGTCCTTATGAACTTGTGGGTAAATTTTGGGAGCAATATGAAAGAATTTTATTACAAGCTTGAAGGTAGTGATTAAACTAGAGAAATTCTAGGTCATTGAGTGTGACATTCAAGCCTCTCTATTCTAGAACTTGTTTTAACATACTTATGTGACATATTTGATGTATATTGGTTTTGGCAAGGTTAAAAGTTTTAAGAACATATATATATATACCTTTTGAAAGATGCATTTGAGCTTTGACTGTGACATGAGCACAGGTCCCAGGCTGAATAGTTTTGACTGTGCTATGGGCACGGGTCCCAAGTTAATTTCAACTTTGACTAGGCCACGAGTAGACATGCATATATGTGATTATTTGAACTATGATTCTTATTGTGAGATTTGTCTATGTAATGGTTTGACTATGAAAAGTAATGGCGAGATAAGTTAGTGAAATACTTGATTTGATGTGTAAGTGTACTCCGTGCGTGCATTATTTCTTTTAAATTAGTGGGGTTCCTTGCCCTCCACGGCTAGGATAGATTGGATTACTCACTGAGTCTCTCGACTTACCCTTTTATATGTTTATCATTTTCAGCTCCAAGGTTACAGGTTCAGCCTCCCAGTGCTGAGTAGATCGACCAGCCCCTTTTGAAGTCCCACATAGTCGTCCATGTGGGTAGTTCAGCTTATTATATATTCTGATATACTTGTATATTTCACTTGACTCTAGGGCAGCTCTGTTAGGCCACAGTCAGGGTGATGTTTTTGGTTTATTTGGGTTGATATGTCATGAGGGCAGAACTCTCCTTGTGTTTATATTGATTTTTTATGAGAGTGGAGCTCCATTTTGTGATGTAATTGTTAACGGGTTGAAATGTGCTTTAAGGACCCTTCCTTTTACAGTGGACACCTTGCCGAAGTTTTTATAAAAATCACTACATGTTTATATGTGAAATTGTGTTTCCGGCCAGTGAAATGATGAATTTAGGCTTACGGGCCATGGGATTACTACTTATGGTCCGTGCCGGTCACAGTCTCCGTCAAGGGGTCGTGACAATTATACTTCAAAACTTTTACATTGACTCAATTATATCCCAATGTCTGACTCCTCTAAATTGTTAACATAAAATGGTGACATCACAAATGACTTTTTTTTCTTTGTTTTGGTGTTATTTATACTCTAAAAATATTGATGACAGCATGATGTCAACATTTTTTATTACGATTTAGACGACATTAGACATTGGAGTACAATTTAGTTAAATATGAAAATTTGGAGGTATAATTAACCACAAAAAAAAGTTTAAAGTTATAACTGAAAGATACCCGATAATTTGGGGAGGTCGAAGATGTTATTGCCTTATTTTTTTAAAAAAATTCTTTATTATATGATTTTTTTTGTAGAAAAAAATTTATAATCCTGAAATTATTTTTAAATCTATATATGTACCAAGCGTCTCCTTATAATTTGTATTGAAATATCAGTGCATTTATTTTTCATTATTCTTTTTAGTTATTTTACAAAAATAAGTAAGAAAATAAATAAAACTACATTTTATTCTTGAAATTTTAACTCTAAGATAAATAACTCTAGACGAAATTGAAATGAATAAACTTTTTTACAATCAAAATAATAATAAAAAAACCTAAGAGCAACCAAGTGGATTTTAAAAAAGAATCGAACAGAAAACAATGGAGAAAGAGGGCAAGGATTTTTGTGTCCGAATGACCTATGAAATGGTACAAATTGTGAATTGATCATCTACAATTTTAGTTATTTAAAATTGTCATTTGTTTACCAAAAAAAAAAAATTGTCATTTAATTAGCATAATATATATTTTCAAAATTGGAGAACATGAGTTCCATAATTGAAGATGTGAAACTAGATTTTTGATTCTTGAATCCAGTCAAAAACTTACCAAATAAAATTAGCTGTCACTTTCTTAGGGAAGTGAAATTGAGAATTAAAAAAGAAAAAAAAAATAAAAACAAGACTCATTGGTAACGTGTATTTGAAAACTAAACTAAACGTAATTAAAATTAAAATAATCCCAAATTTTAGAATCAAATTTCAAAGACTCCTCTCCCACATCTCTCTATAAATACCCACCTCTGTCTCTCTTCTTCTTCCCCCCTCTCCTCTTCTCTGCATTCTTCAGATTATTATTAAAAAAAAACCCATCTTTCTCTTTCTCTCTCTATCCTTATTTTCTCTCTCTTTCTCTCTGGTAAGCTCATCTCATGTCTCACATTTCATGTGTATAAACATAATCACATCTGAACCCTTGTTTTGAGTTTTTTTTTTCATTGTGGTCCCTCTGTTTTTCTTTCTCCCTGTGATTTTGATTCTTGAAAATCCACATTGTGGGTAATCCCAAGTTTTGATTTTGATTATTGTATTGTTGAAAGGATTGTCGTGTAATTCCAAAAGTTGATTCACTTTGGAAAGGGGTGTGCTTTAAATCAATCAAAAAACTCTTTTTAAAGAGAAATATTATATAATGGGTTTCCCCTTTCTTTTTCCTTTCTTTTTCTTTTCTTTTCTAGTTATCTTGTTCCTGAAATTTTGCATATGTTTCTTTCTTTCTTTTTTTAACAATAATAATTATAATTCATTTCACTACTTGTGGATTGTCCACTCAGAAACTCAAGAAAGCTTTATCCAAACTGATTCAGATTGTCCTCTTCACTGTCTGCCTTTGAAGATTCTTTACCCACTTTTGATGCTAATCCGAGTCAATACCATCTCTTTACTTCTTTTTTCATTGCAAAATCCATGAAAGATTAGTGGGTTAAGAAACAATAAAGAAACAAAGTGACTCTGAATTTCCCATATAAATTTGGCAAGTTTCAAGTTTTTTTCTTGTCATGTGGACTTATTGTTCATTTGATCATTAATTGAATTCCTCCTTGTGCTCTGTTTTTTTAAGGTTTCTTTCTCTGTTTCTGTGTGAAAATGGAGTTTGGGGATCGCTTCAGACAGAGTCAGAGACCAAAATATGATTGCCTTCTATTTGGTAAAACCCTTGAAACACAATATTAATTAATTAATTACTTAATTAATGGAAATTCTCATGCTAAACTTCTTCTGGGTGTATGACCTAAAACTATGTTTTTGTGTCTCAGATTTAGATGATACTCTGTATTCTCTAAGTAGTGGTCTTGCAAAGGCTTGCCTTCACAACATTAAAGGTAAGAAAGAAACTAAACCAAGAGTTTAGCCTAATTAATTATGTAATTATATTTTGTGTTACATCAATCAAACCCAATTAATCTGTCAATATTGTTTCAGATTATATGGTTGAGAAGCTTGGCATAGACAAAACCAAGATTGATGACTTGTCTAACCTTCTCTACAAGAACTATGGAACAACCATGGCTGGCCTTAGGGTATGATTTTGATCTTAAATTTCATTTGGTATTTCCTTTTTAATTTGATATTTATTACATTTTAGATCAATTTGATAATATTTTATTATTTATGTTTCATGCTTGATTCAGGCAATTGGATATGACTTTGACTATGATGAGTATCACAGGTATAAAAAAATTTTAGTTTCACCCTTCCGTAATTTTTTATTTTTTACTACAACGTTACATAGAATTGAAATGATATGAAGTGTCATTTTCAAACGTTAAAAAATCAACTTCATATAACTTTATAAAATGTTTTTTTATATATATAAAAAAGTTAAGTGAAAATAAACACCGATATTTCATTAAAATAACCCTCGTCCTTATAAGAAAAGAGTCTGAACCTTAACAGAGCGTGTCACTCGTACTTTATAACATCTTTCAGTTAAAAGTATCTGTTCTCAAATTATTAATGGGGGACCAATCTCTTAATCAATAGACCCCACTTTGTGAAAGTAAGGTCATTATTTGTTTCTTTCTCTTAGGGCAAACTTTGAAGTAAATTTCATTAAGATCTCAATCAACATATGGGTGTATGACACTTACATCAAACACAACACAACATAATTGTGATATTGATATTTGAGGTTGTGATGTTGCAGCTTTGTTCATGGGAGATTGCCTTATGAGAACTTAAAACCAGATCCAATTCTGAGGAATCTTCTGCTGAGCTTGCCCTATAGGAAACTGGTAATTAAGTAATATCATTAAAGAATTAATTAATATATAGTGTTTTTTTTTAATTTTGTGGAGATGATCATAATTTAAAGTGAACTGATTTTATATATGTATGTGCAGATATTCACAAATGCAGACAAAGTTCATGCAATAAAGGCACTTAGTAGGCTTGGATTAGAGGATTGCTTTGAAGGGATTATATGTTTTGAGACTCTTAATCCAACCCACAAGAGCAATTTCAGTGATGATGAAGAAGATTATGATGAATATGAGACTACTAATTATACTACAATAAGCCATAATAATAATGGGTCATCAAGAATATTTGACATTATAGGCCATTTTAGTCAACCCAATCCAGATAACTCATTGCTGCCTAAAACCCCAATCATATGCAAACCATCACAAAATGCTTATGAATTGGCTCTCAACATAGCCAATCTTAACCCACAAACAACTGTAAGTTATTAAAAAATCATTAATTTTTGTGAGTTTAATTAATTAATTCTCTTAAATAGAAAACTAAAATTACTCTTTCTTTTTTTTCTTGCACCATGTCATATTTTTATGTTTTTTCACTTTCAGATGTTCCTTGATGATAGTGTTCGCAACATACAAGCTGGGAAGCGTGTGGGTCTTCACACTGTTTTGGTAAGAGCTAATTTAAAAATTCAAATGAGTTTATCTGTCAAGTTTTAAAATTTATGAATGTTTTAAATCCCGACCTAAAACTTAGGGTATCTTAGTTCATTTTAACCTAATTTTTTGTATAAAAAACACATTCGAACTATTTTAATTGGTCTTCTTCTTGAAACTTATAAAATGATTTAGAAAAAAAATCATGCATCATACATAAATTGAGATTATGGTATTCTTAAACAATAGTATATGAATTGGTGCAGGTTGGTGCATCCCAGAGACTGAAAGGTGCAGATTATGTGTTAGAAAGCATTCATAACCTAAGAGAGGCAGTGCCAAATCTATGGGAGGGTGTTAATAACATGAAATCAGAAGTTGCTAATTACACTGGCAAGCTTGCTGTGGAGACTTCAGTCACTGCTTAATATAATTAATCATCCATCACATTAATTATTGTACAATCAAATCCCTTCCAAATTAATCATTCATGATAATGATGATGATGATGGTGAAAAAAAGAAATTAATCCAAAACCAAAAAAGGGAAGGAAAAAGAAAAGAAAAGAAGGAAAGTTCAATGCTTGGGGATTTCCCAGCTAGAGATCACTATGTGATAATTGATGATGATGATGTAGATGCTTTGTTTTGTTCACATTATAATAAATTAATTAATATTTTAAAATAATAATGAATTCTCCTTTTTAGGAAAACTTAAGTAATTACCCCTCCTCATTTAATTTGTTTGAATCATAAACACCCATTCAAAAAGATAAGAACAAATTTAGTCTCATATATATAACATGGTGAATCAAAACTTAAATTTATGTTAAAAGAGAATGTTCATATTTAATTATTGACAATGTTTCAAATAAAATTACTTCTAATTAAAAAAATATTTTAAAAATAAAAAAAAATCAAGAAAAACCCAAATTGCTTATGAAAAATATATAAATTTGACATCAATTGGACTCAAGGATTAATTAACTATAATTCATGATCACATGGAGTGATCCTCAATTATTTGTTGAAAAGACATTCTTATATGTAAAATAAAGTATTATTATTATTATTTTCATGAGTATAAACAATGATAAGATGAAAGAGAAAGATATAAATGAATGGTTTTATAATAACAATTTTGTATCTTTCTCTTATGTGACGTAACTATATATATAATCAAATCCCACAACTTGTTTTTGATTATTAACAAATATTATAGCTAGCCTTAGATGGAAAGGTGTATTAAGCATGATAATTAACTACAAGGATAGACTTGACCGAAGGAGCAATCTCATGTTTCAAGCACCTATGTAAATTAATAGGACACGATTTAGACAAGGTTCCTTATATCTTTGTTATAAAGTTTTCCAATGAACATTTGACAGATAACAAAAATTTTATGTATGACCAATTATAGAAGAGAGAGAATGAAAATTAAGTTTATAATTAGAGGAACCTTATAATAAAAATATAAGGAACTTTACTTAAGTATTTTTTTAAATTAATATTGTCATATTTATTCACATCATGTGCCACTTCCATCCACAACATAAATTAACTAGTATTTCTACTTAGAGACCAAATATATATAACTACGTACAATTTGTCAATTAATCAAACTTAATTTATTTTGTGACACTTTCCAGAAAATTGTAGAATATTTACAATTACGCTTCTACGGTTTAACCATAGATGAACGCTGGAAATAATTAAATATCAAAACTGGAATGAAGACAATACTTTTGGCATCGTATTATAATAATGTTTTTTTTTTTTGGGCCAAGTTATTACAATTTATATATAATGCTAGCTTGTTTAATAGTATTTACAAAACCATCTAATTGTGCTGCGCTTGTTAGTTTAAGGATAAAATTTGGGGAGATCTTGTGCTTTCTAGATTCGAGCTCTCTCTATTTTATTTTATTTTTAATAAAAGAATATGTGTACACATTTTTTTTTGTCTATTCTATGTAAATCACCACCTTTAGTTTAATTAATTGAGCTAGGTAGCTGTACAGCTGGCTAGTATAATTAGGCCAATAAAAGTACAAAATAACATTCTATCTTCCAATTACCTAGACTTTTCATCATATATTTTTGGGTACAATACAGAAAAAGTCCATGAGATTTGACCTAATTATATATTTAGTTCTCGTAGTTCAAAAAGTTGCAATCGAGTCCATATTGTATGCTTTACTCTGTTACCACAATGAGGCCCTGAGATATGTTTCCGTCAAAAAATTAATGGAGTTCAAGTTTTTCTCTCAATCTAGTCCTTGATTATTTTCTCTCATTGCACAATTCGTTTTAGTTGATGATTTTAATCCAGTTTGTTGAAATAATCATGGTAAAATAGAGCAGCAACATCGATTTTTGTCTCTTTACTAGTCCAAGGACTTATTTGAGAAGATTGAAAGTGTTTTTAAGCCAATCTGTAATTAATCAAGGACTAGATTTAGAGAAAAACCTGAATTCTAGTAATTTTTTTACGAAAACATACCTCAGGGCCTCGCTGGGGTAACAGAGTAAAGCACAGTACACACGATTGTAACTTTTTTAACTATGGGGATTCAATATGTAATTAGGCTAAACTACATAGACTTTTTTTGTATTTTACCTATTTTTGAGAAATTTAATCATTTAATTCATGAAAGATATTAAATTTCTCAATTTAGTCCCTATAATTAAGATAAAATTATAAGATGTAGTCTTTGAAGAAAGATATTATTATAATCATTTTAGTCTCTAAAATTTAATTATAAATTTGATATTGTTCTAAATTTTATTGATATTATACTTAACAATTAATGTTATAAAATTATATCAACTATTAAATTTGAGTTAATATCTTAAAAGAATAACCAAAGTTATTGCAATTACATTTTAAGAGACTAAATCTTATAATTTTACCTTTTAAATACTAAACTGAGAACTTTATTAATTTTAGGGACAAAACATAATTTATCATATTTTTTACCAAAGAAAATAAAAAACAAAAAAGATGTAGCTAGAGTACTTGAGCTAGCCCTGATTAAGATATCTTATTGTTTTAATTTCTTTTCAATGGCAAAAATGCAATTTTGGTTCATTATGTTTGGGGTAGGTTACAACCATGCCTTTATTTTCGTTGTAATTTTGGTCCTACAAGTTTTCTAAAAGTTTTACTCTTTGATATCTATGACTGAATGTGATCATATCTTTTTCATTTCAAATTCGAATACAATAAGATTGGAGCTACATGTTATTTTTGGCAAGTTCTTTCTTTGTCCAATGGGGGCCATCAACAAACAAAGTCAAATTGAACTTCGAAAGATCACTCGTCTAGCGGTCAAATGAACAAAGTTAGTCATATTTTTTTTCCGTTTCAAGTCCAAATATAATGAGTTCAGACCAAATATTTTTTCTGTCCATTTAAGAACGTCATCAAATGAGGTCAAATCGGATGTAAAAGTGTGTTTGAATTAAAAAAAATGAAAGTTTTGAGAAACTTATAGGATCAAAATTGCAACAAGAAAAGATAAAGGATTGGATTGCGATCTACCCCAAATATAAGGTACGAAAAAAGCATTTTTGGCCTTTTTAATGTAAGTTTGTTATGTGTCATTTATTGAATGCGTTATGAAATTTTTAACTGATATTAAGGCATCCATATAAAACACTTGAACTCTTGATCATCCAAACATCTAGATCATCTCATGCAACATAATGTTTTTTTTTTTAAAAAAATACTTTTTAACAAAATAATAAACTCACAACTAATTTGAAAAAGAGAGTTAACAATAGATTTAAAGAACTGCATATGATCAATGATTGATCATTTAGCAAAAACAAGTACAATAAATCAAAACAATAAAGTACTAAAACACTAATTTAACCAAAAGTTACTCATGTATTGTCACTCTCATAATTGTTGCCAAGCCCAACCTAGCTCCAAAATCTCCTTTATTATTATTATTATTGTTATTATTTATTTAAACGAGTTAGTCCAAAATCGCAAAAAGGACACACGTACGTAGGGGTCTACAGCCCCCAGATCTGAACTAACACATATATTTATAAATACAAAGTGTCCAATTTCCAGCTAAATTTACAGACTATAGCCAGCTCATACATGCATGATCGTTGACCCATGAAATTGAATAATAACAAAGGCCATGCAGCTTCATAAACTTGACCTAAACCTAAACCTAAGATTGAGGACACTTTTTCATAGCTGTCTCTAACTCTCCGTATCAATATCATTGTCCTTTAATGATTAGTCATCCATCACCAATAATATTATATATATATATATATATATCTTATATTATATGGTTCCACCCCTCTCTCTTTCTTTACTAAGTTAACAATTTAGTCCCTTATTTATTTTACATACGGGCACGCAAAGCCCCTAGTATATATATGTGTATGTATATGTGTGTGTATATATATGTATATATTTGTGTGTGTGAAGTTGCACAACCAAAATTCAAATTTGGCTACCTCTTTTACTACCTTCACCACAAGACATCTATGAGCGAGGTTCGTGTAAATATTCAACATCGTCCATTGGAATCAACTGGAGATTCCCTTTCCCAAACTACAATTAATCAATTTTTATTTTTGTTACCCATTGAATATAATTGGGTTTGTTTGCTTGGTGCTCTACACCTCACTAATTATAACTACTTACTTGCCCATTCTCTTAACTTTCACGTACAATTTATTTGTGTATTTTTGAGAAATGAGTCAAGGGACATGTTAGCAATAGCAATTTGCATTATTCTTCATATAAATGATAAACCAAAAGCAATAGTTAAGTGATTTGACTTTTTGATGACTTGGTCAAGAAATCACACCCATGCATGAAAAGGAGAGGGAGCATTATTTTATACCTCCTCAATATATAAGGCTAAAGTCCTAAATTAGTCTCTTACCTATATGGTAAATTTTAAATTGATCTTTTATTTTTCATTTGTTTCAAGTTGGTCTTACATGTTTTCGTACTGTTTCAAATTGGTCACAAACCTACTTTCGAGATACAATTTAACCTTATTTACAATGATCTTAACTTGGTAGAAAATGACTTCAAAAGTTAGCACATAAATTCGAACTCGTCGCATTCAGACTTAAAATGAGAGAGATATGACCAACATGTTTGACTGTAAAACAAGTTACCCACTTTTAGGATTCAATTTGACATCGTTTGTTGATGGTCCCAAAGTAGTAAAGTACCCGTTCAAAGAAATTTGTACATTTGGATTTGTTGCATTTTAACTTAAAATGAGAGAGATATTCTTGCATTCAATATTTTTTGGATCAATTTGAAATAATATAAGTATTTATATGACTAATATGAAACAAATAAAATGTAAGGGATCAACATCAAACTCACTTAAGGGAAATCTAATATTGATCACTAAATTGGGCTAAATCAATGAATTGATGGAAATTTACAAGATTGTTCAAGTCTCAGAAAACTGTTTTCTTTCATTGGGCTTATCGACCTTTAACCCAACACCCCAATGTTTAATGGAGTCCAAATAAAAAAGATAAGGGTGCGTTTGGATGCACAGTTATAGTGCCTTTATCCTCCTTTATCTCTCAATACTCCTTTACTATCAGAGCTACAGTTACAAATGTTGTTTGTTTTACTTTTATCTCCCCCTCCTTTATTTTCCTCCTTTATCTCTCCTTTATCTCTCCTTTATCTTCTAAAATTATTAACATATCCCTACTCAACTACCTATAATTACCTACTTTTTACTATAAAATAATAAAATATTCAAAGGGCATATTTGTAAATTGCATATAAAAATATTTTTTTATTACCCTTACAACTTTCTCTCTCCTTCATCTTTTCTTACTATTTTTTTT
>QANZ01056512.1:12809-64566 GCA_003254925.1 Chamaecrista fasciculata | reverse complement strand
TAGTATCAAAATTTTAAAATAAAATTAAAAGACAGTAAACAGGAAAAATATATAATCTAGTCCCTAAAAGTTTACAATTCAGTACTCAAAAATTACATTTTGGTCCCACATTCACACCTCCATCCTCCTTTACCTTACCACTCCAAAAATCTCCTTTATTAACTTCCTCATTTAGCACAAATTTCGAGGCAATCATTACTCATATCACTTTACTAACACCAAAACAAACAAAAAAACAACACTCCTTTATCCTCCTTTATTTTTACTATTTTTACCCCTGTACAAATTTAAAATACCAATACTATTATTTCAACCCACTACAATTATTACATACCCTTTAAAATAATTTCACATCATAATTCCTCATTTATCTCTCATTTTCCCAAACACAATTTACTAAAAACCTCCTTTATAACACAAATCCTTTACCTCTCCTTTATTACCTCCCCTATTCCTTTATCCTCCTTTACCTTAACTTTGCATCCAAACACACCCTAAGTCCCTTAAGAAAATTGAAACACCGAGTTTGTTTTAATGAATTATGCATATTGAATTATCAAATAATAATTATTTTTTCATTATTATGAATCATATATTTGCATTATATATTTAAAATAAATAATATTTATTATCAATGACATTAACCAATTTGACTGTCAATTCAACTTATCGAATTGATCAGCTCGTGATTCGAAGAATTTTTCGGTTTTGAACAATTTGATCTTGATAACATTGGTTTTACAATTTAAGCGATTACTAAATTTTATTGGAGCTGTAAAGTCTTGTAACAAGCAGCAAATATCTATCAATAAGAATCTAGATTTAACAAGAATTGAAGAAATATTTTATCTATAGAGAAAGAATTACTTAGCCACTACCACTTCAACCTCTTGATGATGAAGAAGATAACTTCTAATCATATTATAAAATAATTTTGCATATGTATAAAATCACATGCTATAGCTTTTCCCCTGAGCTAACACCATAACAAATATGGTCTTATATAGTCCTTAATTGATAATCTCAATTTTCATAACACAAACCACCATCCTTAACGACTTACCCAACAAATCAACACTAAGGGTCCGTTTGGTAGTATGTGAGGTATGTAAAGGAAAGGGTTTTACAAGGGAAAAATTGTGAGAGAAAGGAAAAGTAGTTGAGGGGATGTAAAGTAGGTAAAAATTGAAAGTGTTTNTGGTCGGCGCCGCCGTGCACGGTGGCCCACGGTGGTCGCCGCCGCCGTTCACCATTTGGGGAGGAGATGGGATGGGAGTGAGAGGGGCAAATTAGGAATTGTACCATAATTCCCTAGGTAGACTTGAATTACATCAGAAATGTGAAGTAAAGAAAAATGGCCTATGTAATGTAAAACCCTTTACATTGTAATCCACTTTACATAGCTCAAATTACCATACCAAACACATGAAAATCTTGGAATCCGTGCCCTTTTACATTGTAAAACCCATTTACATTGTACCAAACGGACCCTAAGTATAGTTTGCAATTTCTAAAGCTATCATCTTGTCAATTTTGTTTGGGCCATATATCTATCTATCCACATCAATTTAACCCTCCACTTGATGGGCCATCAGGTCTTCAAATGACTAAAGCCTCTGATCCAAAATCATAGCATGGGCCTTCTTTTGGGCCAATGATCCTTATAAATGGGCCTTCATCAAACATCATGCTTGATTTAGATAAGGTAAAAGGATAAGAAGAATCTCAAAGTAAACAGAAAAAATAGAGAGAAAGAAAGAAAGAGAAGAAAACCAAATTAACGGCCAGTCACCTCGATGAATGAATGAATGAAATGAATCTCTCTTCTTCATTACCACTGCTAGTGAGTTCGTGAGTTCTTCAAATTTTGGGCTTTTGGTTTTTGGGTCACCAATGGCAGTAGGGATTTGAGTGAAACTAGTGTAAATCTGTAATGGGTATGGCGACACGTGTCCCTTTCGTTGTATTATCATCATCAAGCACGCATCTTTTCTCCAGTCAATGTCATAAATACGGTTCGGTAGCCGTTTCTTCTACCTCATTAAGGACTCTTCCAGAAACCCCACTTGCTTCTTCTTCATTTTCTTCGCTGCCATTTTCAACAAAGAGGATTAGGAAGATCGGAATCAAAGCTTCCATGGCGGATTCGTCTCGCAACACTGTGCTTGTTACCGGAGCTGGTGGCAGAACAGGTTCTCTCTCTTTTTGTTACTTTATTTTCCTTTGTGGGTTTCTTCGAGGTTGGGGTTTTTTTGCACTAGGAAACAGAATGGGGGTTAAGAATAGTGTAGTGTTGATTTTTGTTTTTTTCTTTTTGTGTGTGGAAATGAGGATTGGTCCTTAAATTTAGGGTTTGGTATTGGGCAGGTTGTCGGACTTTTTGCATTTGGGTTTTATTGGATGCAATTATATATAGTATCTGATCATGAAGAGATTTTAGGCTTATATGCAACCAGATGCACTTTTTGGTTTACATCTGAATTAGTTAAAAATTGGAGAGAAAATAGGGTGATATTGGCGGATTTTTAATCGAATAAATTAACAAGGCAGTCCTTAATCGATCTTTGAATGATTGAAATATACAGTTGAGTCTATAAAAGATTCAAATAATATACTCTTTTAGTCCTTGGAAAAACAAAGGTTAAACTCTTTAATCTATAAAAAAGACTATCAAGTATACCGTTTGAATTGGTGATATTTCAAGGAGTGAGGGTTCAATCTTTTTAGTTTTGGTCATATATGGGGTGTCCACTGTGGAACACCTTGATTAATACTCGCGAGATGGTAGGACCTCTAAGGTGTGACCCTAAAGTGACACAGTTGGTCCAGAATTTTAAATTTTTTTATATATCCAAGGTCACGGATTAAACTCTTGACTCTTGACACTTGGTTAAGGGAGGATGAGTCATTAGTCCTTCCCACTTAACCTCACTCCCTAGGTTCGCTTAATTAGTTGTTTTTAGAATTACCCCTTTATTGCTCTAAGTGGATTGGATATCTTTGAGTATTGTAATTTTAGGGAAAATTCTACCTCTCTACAAATAATTGAAAAATCAGAGTTGAGAATTTTAAGATGTAGCTAATGGTTTTAGAAGCTGTTCTTCTTAAGAGACAACACTATCTATATAGGAATTACCCTGTTCTGTGGCGTCTTAGTTTTCTAGTTTTCATAGTTTTTTTAGTAAAGGAGATTTGCTTATAGTGTGGCCTCTTAAGCAAACTTGGGTGTCCAAAGAGAATATTGTCTTTGATGAATAAAGGGATAAGTATGCAGCATCATATTGTTTTAATGAGCTGCAGTCAAGGGCTTCTCTTATTCAAATGAGTATGTAGAAATAATTACATTTCTTTTAGTAGTTGAGGTTGTTACTTGAAGCTCATTGATTGAAGAAATAAATTTAAACTTGTTATGAATATTACAATCATGCCTTCATCTATCTCACATGAATTTTCCTTTCTGTCACTAGTTAAGAATTCTTATGATCGTTTTGGTGATTACAATTTCAGGTCAAATAGTCTACAAAAAATTGAAAGAGAGATCAGAACAGTATGTTGCCAGAGGTCTAGTTCGAACAGAGGAAAGCAAACAGAAAATTGGCGGCGCAGATGATCTCTATATTGGGGATATCAGAGATGTAGGCAGTATTGTTCCTGCAATTGAAGGTATAGATGCTCTTATAATTCTCACAAGTGCTGTGCCAAAAATGAAGCCTGGCTTTGACCCAACCAAAGGCGGAAGGCCCGAGTTCTATTTCGATGATGGCGCATACCCTGAACAGGTAACATTGCATTTCTAATGCTAAAAAGTATGAACACTTGAATTTGAGTGAGTGTCGCTTCGTGGTACCAGACACACACCCGACACATATCCATGAGTGTCAAAATTTTAAATAATTTTTTTACGACTCTAGCACTGCGAAAAATAGAAAAAATTGACACACGACATATGCCAAATAAATATTGTAATTTTTTAGTTTTCACCAAGATTTATGGATCTTTAATTGTCTTTTCATTTTTTTCTACTATTAGAATTACAATATATATATATATGTCATGTCCTGTCATGTAATTTCAAGAATTTAAAGTGTTGGCATGTGTGTCGTTTCCTATATTTGTGTTGATGTTTGTGCTTCATAGTTTCTATGTCATGCTCCAAAATTCAAATGCTTTTTCATGTTCATCTGGGCTGTGCTCATATTATAGTGCATTTTTGCTTACTAGGTTGACTGGATTGGGCAGAAAAATCAAATAGATGCTGGTGAGAATGATTCCCTCATTTCCATGAATTACATTTTAGAGTTTTGAAGAGAGTCATGTATGTAATATCATTCAGAATTGCTTTTTTCTTCTATTTGAACAGCTAAGGCTGCTGGAGTGAAGCAGATTGTGTTAGTTGGGTCTATGGGTGGCACCAACCTTAATCATCCTTTGAACAGCTTGGGTAACGGAAATATATTGGTATGTACTAACTTCTCTATGACTCTTTTGAATTGCCTTGTTTTGTAGCATTTTTCTTTGGGAAAAATTTAGGAAAGGTTCCTTTATTATTATTATAAGGTTCCTCAAATCACAAGGTTTCTTTATACTCTCTCTCCTCCATGACTGATTATATAAAAAAGCTATGAAGCATGGAGACTTCATTTTGAATGTGTCACAGTGTCAAACATATGTCTGTGTCCGACACCCATACGACACATAGTCATAAATTTCTGAATATAAAATCATTTTTTTTATGATGACTTTAATATGACAAACAATAAAAAATAATGACACATGACATATGTTATGAATAGATATTGTAATTTTTAAAATCCTCATCAAAATTTATAGATTTTTAATTGTCTATATATATAAATATATGTCGTGTCGTTTTATATAATTTTAAGAATTTAGTGTGTCCGTGTCAGTATCCATGTTTCATAGCAAAAAAAACATATTTAATATTCTCCTTTTATTATGATTGGTCATACACAAAATTTCTACCACATGTCAACTATTTATTGAAGAACCTTATAGAAAATATATAGAGAAGTTTATATTTGTCCTTCTTTGTATGGTTTAGTATGTTTGAGCTTACATCTCCTTTTAGAGAAGAGGTCTTGTTTGGTAAAAGAAGATTGCATCTCTCTTCTCTATTTTTTTCCCTTTGATCAAAGAATATAATGTTTATATTGATTGCAGGTTTGGAAGAGAAAGGCTGAGCAGTATCTGGCTGACTCTGGTATCCCATACACAATCATAAGGTACACTATAGTGTAATCCCCCATCTGGTTTTTATACTTGCTAAAATCACATTTCATTTTCTGGCTACCATGTCTGGTGAACACAATTTTCTGCTCATCTATGCTCACCTTCTATGCTGAATCAGAGCTGGTGGCTTGCAAGATAAAGAAGGTGGTATTCGGGAACTTATCGTGGGTAAGGATGATGAGCTTCTTCAAACTGAAACCAGAACCATAACTAGAGATGATGTTGCAGAAGTCTGCATCCAGGTATGTTTTATTCATTTTGGAGAAAACATACTTTCAAATATTCAAAATACACTTGGACCATTAGTCTCTACGGATAATGTTTCAGGGATTAAATAATTGATATTTATATAAAAAAATTAGAATGGAAAAGTATATTTCTAACATTGAGGGACTAAATCACAATTTTTGGACAAACTCAAAGATATATTTGCTCTACTTTTTTGAGTTTCTTGGTAAGAGATGTCCAAAGCATTTCTTAATACATTTGGTTAATTAAACAGGCACTCAAGTTTGAGGAGTCTCAATTCAAAGCGTTTGACTTGGCATCAAAACCTGAGGGACAAGGTACACCAACAAAGGACTTCAAAGCTTTGTTTTCTCAGATCACTACTCGTTTTTGATGTTCCAAAACTATTTTTATCTTCTGAAACTATATTATCTTTTTCAAGAAACTATCCGGAAATATCTATCTATCAATAACCTTGCGGTTGATATGTGCAAGGATAGATCATGGTGGCGTAAAACTATATTATCTTTTCCCTACCTCCTTATTCGTGTTTGAGATGAATTCTGTTGTTAATGGCTCGGCAAAATGAAAGATTTTATGAAGCAAATCATATACTATAACAGTCCCATAAACCTCACAATTGTCAGTGTCCTACATTAATAAGTTCCTTAGTTTAATGAAAATGATATGCTTGTCTATTCCCAGCATTGTTTTGAATTGCACCATGTCTGCTTGTGGCAAGATTTTACTTTTTTTTTTCTCAATTAAAACATCATTTTGATACCTCACCTACTAGTTTTTTTTTTTTTGTGTGTATATAAAATGGGCATTCTCAATTTAGTATTTCACAAATTTATTTGAGTTTTAGTCTTATCTATAATTTTTGTCAGGCTGATATCATATGAGAATGGGACAAATATAACTAAATAGAAAATTTTCATTTTTCTTATGTAAGAGGATCCAAATTCATCACTGTCATGATGCTCAGTGAATTAATATTTGGAGTGAATATGACAAAAATACTTGGCCAATCATAACACTTTGAGTTAAGTAGAGGAATTGAATTATCTTGTTGACTAAATTAGAGTACTAATATTGAAAGGTAATGAGAACAAATTAAATAAGACTACAAGAAAATAAAATACGTAAACAAAGAAATAAATGGGTGAGTGTGTGTGTGTTAGAGAGAGAGAGAGAGAGAGAGAGAGAGAGAGAGTAGCTAAAAGATAAACTTTCTTTTAAGCGTCTAGAAGGCTGGGTATCAATAATGGTACACTAATCATGGTGTTAAGGAAAGAAAAGGCGATGGAGAATTTAGAAAAACAAAAAGAAACTACATGACAAGACAATAAAAGAATATATTAATAATCATGTTCAATCATGATTCTTATATTGTTTTCACATTTATATAATTTTATAGAAGCCGTTCCATTCAAATGATTTTTGCGTACTTTTTCTTTCTTGGCATGGACCTGGAAAATATCAAGTTAAAAAAGCATTGTTTTTACCAACTAGCTAGGCGATTTTATAATATATTTGTGCGTTATTTTACGTTAATTGGAGACATATTATCAAGATAAAAACACAGTGAATGGATTTTATGCATTCATTGAAGCCAACTAGTATTTAAGTGAAGTAAAATGTGACCATTCAAATGTTGTTATGCAGGCAAAAAAAAAATGTTATTGCCTTCTTGATTTGGAAGGCTGCAGCCACGTTGTTTCTAAAATATTACCATTCTATTAACCTTGTTTTTCTTCAACTAACGTAAAACATACACACCCTCTTTCACTCCTCTTTTGTTTCTAATACATTCAAAAAATATAATTAATATCTTTCCTTTTGGCCTGATAAATAATTATAATTAATATCACTTACACATTTTTATAGTATCAAATAAGTCTACTATGTGCTTAAAATTTAAATATCTCCCATGTATTATGCATTAAAAACTCATTCTCCCCTATTTTGGAAATGTTCATACACAATTTTTTATATTTATGAAACTTGCAATCTCTAAATTCTTGAAGACATACATATATTGTACCAAAAAAAAAAAAGAAGGCATACATATTAAATAATGAAGAATATAAAAGTCAATCACAACGGTAAGTCCAATGGTGGAATCTCCGAGGTATCTTTGTTTAAAATATTTACAGCTTTACCAATTCATTTTGAGATGTAAACTATTATGCACACTGTCATCTTATTTAGATCAAGTAATCTATTTAGAATCTATTACTTAACAACTCAAATTAATTGAAGGTGGGAATGAAAAAAAAATCAATCACATAATTGAACTTGAGATAAAAAAATCTCAAAATGTTTATTGATTTACTATAAAGATAATTGCTAATCTGGCTTCTTATGCAAATGGCTAAACATAACCTCATCACAATTATTTGGACATGACTCATATATATATATATAGAGAGAGAGAGAGAGAGAAGAATATTGACTGACTCCAGATCTAATAAGAGATTGCATCCAAATAAAGAATAAGATTTGCATACACCAAGGCCAAATAATAACAAAGACTTTATTATGAATAAAGATCTTCCCAGAAACAATTTGTTTACATGTGCAAAGCTAATTATGCTTAAGAAACCGAATTTTGTTGGAACCAAATAATTCCTTTTAATCCTAGAAAAGGCATTTTCTAGCTTTAGAAGACTTAACTTCACAGCCTCCTTCATTTCAAGGGGTGCTCTCAATTTTGTGGCAATCCATACAAAATTTCTAAGGTTTTTTTTTAAAAAAAAAAAAAGAAAAAGAAAAGAATTATAGATATGCTTACTACCTTCTTTACAAAGAAAAACCTATTCTGGTCCTTTTCACTTGGAATGCATTTTCAGTTTGATCCTCAATAGATTCTTTCTTTTAATGCAGTCTCTCATAAAATGCTTTTGACGTTGACTTCTTAATCTAATCTCTATTAAAAAATGATCAAACTCCTAAGAAATTGTTATCTTGAGGTGAGCAATAAAAAGAGATGTGAGCTATTATTGACAGGTCAGGCACAAATGTCCATGCCAGTAATTTTGTTTAGTTTGACGTAAAAATCATATGGAAATAAGATTCATTGGCAATAATACTTAAAGCAATCTAATATCTAGGAAACTAAATTAGCTAAATTCATATTCCTAAGTCATCTATGGCATATTTTGATGACAAGTTAGTACAAGCATACAATCTATTCTCTTAAAAAAAGCCATTGGTAATCAGGTTTTACTTCACTGACCTCTCAGCTTGAGCATTTCAATAATAAACCATCAACATAAGGCGCCACCTGCTCAATTATCAAATCAGCAAATGAATTAGCTAAAATGCAACAAACAAAAATGACTGGAAAGCAAATTGAGAGACCTGTGAAAATAGTGTTCAAATCCTCAGAAGTTCAGAACCGATAAAGTTCCAGTGAAGTTATTTTTTTAGTGGTAGAAAATGCATAGGTCCTGAACATCGGAGGATCCACACACATAAGAATTGTAGTAGTACCTGAGGCGTCAGCTCTTAGACAGATTCAAAAGCCTCAGTGACAAGAACTTAGCTCTCCGATTTTTTCATACCGGTCTCCAACATGAAAGAGCATAGATGATTCGCCCCTTCCAACCTTGTAACAACCACTTGCTATCTTCATCAATGAGAAAATCTTTGTGGTATGAAGATCTTACTTTATCGATTGCCCTCTCCACTACATTGCTCGAAAAGGGTAGTTGTGTAAATCCAGCTCTTAGGATACGAGCTTGCCATTGCTTATATGTCTCTGGCCTCTCCACTCTCTCACAACCTTCACAAGCTATTACATTCAATGCTTCCCTCCCAAATATCTCCTTCTCAATCAGCATCCTCTCCCAGTCCTCACGAGGCACAATGGTTTCAAGCATATCAAATAGCGAAGAATAGTGAAACAAGGCTTCTCGAAATCTGGTAACAAAAAATGGCGCATTGAAGGCTCCATTGATAATGCCATGAATAAATATATCTGGATTGATCTTCCTTATCAAATTGAGGAACATATTCCTCGGACTGTCCACAGATACAGATTCATCCAACATGTTCTTGCCTCGATAGAGACAGGTTACAACGAGGTACTCATCTGGATCAATGTTTAGTTCCTCAACTCGAATAGTTTCCCATTTCTTTGCTATTGCAACATACTCAAACTGCACATTGAAGGATCTAGCATAAGCTGACAAGCGGCGTCCTGTTTCTTCTACTCTCTCTGCTGGCCTAAAACCAGGTTGTGGAAAGTCTATTCCTGTGATTCGAAGTTTTGGTGGTCCTCCAGGTCTCATGGCAAGTCGTTGTATAAACGTTGGCCACTGGAAACCATATAGGATGCCAAAATCTACAACATGGACCCTCATTGAATTAGCTGAAGATGTCCTTATTGTGACATTTGAAGTAAAATTAGAAATCTTCCTGAAAGGGCATGCAGCAAGGTAGAGATGATAAGCTTTCAGAAGATCAGCAGCTGACCTTTTCTTACTAACAAATCCTTTATAAATCTGGCTACCGGTACCAGCCAAGCGTGCATCAAGCCCATCGGCAAAGACATGAGCCAACCTCTCATTGCCATCCCCGAAAGGATTCGAGTGCTGCCTGATCTGCTTCAGAAACTCGTGTGCACTCTTATGATCATCTGCTGCAACAGCTTGAGCACAAAGAACAAGAAGTGTTCTCAAATCCACCACCTCCTTTCTCCCCTTTGGTTTCTTCACACGTCCCTTTCTATCTTTGGAAGCTTTTGATTGACCATTGGGCATAACTGCCTTGCTAGTCTTCTTCTGTAAAGCATCACGGCGAGCTGTGAAGTGGTTCTTACCTTCCCCTTCAGTATGAAGCAGAACTATGTCAAACATGGTTGATCTCACCGTTGGTTCAGTAAAAACTGCTGCTTGTTTGCTGCTCCTCTTTTCTTCAGCCTCTCCCTCTCCCCTAAGAGGTTGCTTTCTTCCCTTTGATCCATTGGGGAAGTACTCCTCCTCGACTTTCTCGACCTTGACCATTGTATCATCATCAATCCCAGTTTTTGGCATGTCTCGTGACAAATTAGTCACACCCAAATTAGCAAAGAGCTCATCACCACTTGGAAGAAACCTTCTAGCCTCCTCAACACCCTTCTTAAACTGCCAAATGGATTGGTTCTCACTGTTCAGATCAGGGACCTGAAAAATACTACTTGGAGATTCAACAGGCGTTTCAATACTGCTTACCACATTGTTTGAAGAACTGTAAGATGACTGAGAAATGCTGTTACCTTGGAGAAGTTGTGAGGAAAACTCATTAGGGTTTTGAAACAAGATATTACCAGCTAGAGTTCCATTGGAATTACCACTATTAGCAAAAAGATAATCATTGTAATTTCTGGAGAAACTATTTCCCATTATACCATCATTTCCATTGATAATAAGACTTGGATTTTGTACATGTGAAGGTGGGTATTTCTTCTCAACCAATGCCTCGTAGAATGATTTTTCAGCTGCTTGGAGATCCAAAGAATCTTGAAGCATGCATGTCTTATCTTCCATGTCTTCTTCCATAAGGATCTGATTTATGTAACTCAAAACCACATCAGAAAAATCACAATCTTCTGGGGAATGCTCTTCATGGGTCAAAGTAGAGGAGGAAGGTGTATTTAATGGTAACTGATTAGATTGAAGGTAATCAAATTCCCTTGTGTTATCGAAGAAGCCATTTTCAAATCTATCATCCTGAACAACTGGTAAAGATTGATAATCTCCCAATTGATTTTCATTCGCAGAATTGATAAATCGCCAAGGATGCTGATCCATTGTCATTTATTTCCAAATTAAGGTAATTCCAAAAACCAACCTTAAGCACAAAACAACGTCTAAGATACTCACTTCTGTTTCTTTATCAACCTCTTTTTCCTTTCCTTCAGAAACAAAAAAAGCCTCAAGCCTACAAAACCAATGACATCTCAGATAACCCAGTAATGAATCATGTAGCTGCATATGAATATATTTCAAATCATTCCATACACACAGAGAGAAAGAAAATAAGGAAGAAATTAACACAAGTTTAACCAAATTCATCAGACTACAAATGAAAGAAGAAGAAAATAGGTCTCTTTAAGTTTTTGCATTAGCTGACACATCAGAGGGCTATATTGCAAGAGGAAGCTCAAAAATAAAAGGAAAAGGAGAAAAATGGACCCAACCAGTGAAGCTCATGAAACGAGTATTCAAACAAGTGAAGAAATGAAGGAAGGAGAGTAAACCCAGATGAGGAAAAGAAAGTTCACCTCAGAGAGAGAGAGACACAAGTCTTGTAGACAGTTACAGAAAATAGGAGGGGGAGAAGAGAGAAAGTGAAAGAAGTGTTTCGTTTTCAAGAGGGAATAAGCAGAGTCCAGAGCAAAGTGAGTTGGGAGACCTGTCAGAGCCGTTGATTCTGGTTAACAAAACTAACCATCGCGTATAGCCCATCCAAATCAACACACAGGACCAGTTTACCACTTATTTTGGATTTTGAATCTTTAGAGCTTCGTTAATACATTAATCTATTAGTCACAATCATTCAACTAATTAACTCTCTTTTTTATATTTTCTTCTTGTGATAATGACAATATCAACGTTTTACACAATAACTTGTTTATGAATTATTATTGTAAAAGAGGTGAATAAATTATCAAGAATTAGATTCCAACTACAAAGAATTCCAACGCTTTATTTTGTGTTCTTTTATTGAATTTATTACTTAAACAGCTATGCCAAAAAAAAGGTAAATAAAAGAATAGATCTAACTATTAATTTGGTAAATAGATCATTTATATAAATTTTAATTTTTTTATATTTATAAATAATTTAATTTTTTTTATCAAATATCACATTACAAGTTATTTTTTGAAATATTTTTTCTAACAATATATTGATCTAAATTTTTTCGCCATGAAGTCTTTTTTTTTCCATCTCTTTTGGGAGTTGGAAAGTGAAGTTTTTTTTTTCTTGTGTTGTGATACATAATGGCACCATGAGCCTCCAAATGATCCCATGAGAGGATGAAACGTGCCTAGCAAAATTTACGACTAAGACGTTTTTATCGAGCAAGGAATATTTTCTTGTTACTTTCTAATGTGTCTTAAACTGAAAAGAATATCTCCCTACTTATACCTAATCCAATCCAATCCATTTGAATATCAAGAACATGTGAGCATGTAAGAATTTCCTGTCTGAAAATTTACAATAGGCAGAAACAGAAAAGGAAGAGATCTATATTTTATATATGGTAAAACTTACAAAGAAAAAAAAAAGAGTAAAACCATGAACGACAATGACAGCTAAAAACGAGAACATCAAGGGCAAAGCGACGATGAAGTGTTGTACTATTAGTATTATGTATGTCGTGTATAGTACCATATCTTGAATATTATAGATACGTTGAATAGAGAGATTTGTTTTATATTTGAATAATTGAGATAAATTAAAATAAAGGGATGGCGTTAAAGCTTTGGGTTATTTAATTGAGAATTGTGGGGGTATATTGGTATAGTGCGTGTGCACCACCGAAAAGGCGAAGGATGACATGTGGGAAGCACGTGGGATGGAGGAAACTGGAAAAATGGCATGTTACTATGATTTATAATTCCTGAAGGCAACAGAACATAAGGACAAGATGGTCTTTTCACATGGACTTTGGGATTAGAGAAACTACGAAATCAAGGTATGCGTGTCCATCGTAGGTTGACTCTGCTTTGTCAGTCATGATGTATGACATGTATCATGTATGTATGCACATGCTGAGTATATCATGGAGGATGATCATGTATATGCTGCATCTAGATTCCGGCTTTTATTGTTTCTTTCTTTACTGTATAATACAAGGTTATACTTTCTTATCTTAAAAAATATACACCGCCTCCCTTCCTTTTAAAATATTTTCTAAAATTAATATAATGTATATTTCTTTGAAAAAAAAAAGAAGTATGTTATTTAATTATCTTGAATGTTCTATTAATACTTTCCTGTTAAAGCTTTATAATAATTGATTATATTTACTAAATTTACATTAAAAAAAACAAGCTGGCCAGCAAGCCTATTAGACAGCAAAAAGCCAAATCATTCCAAAAAACATACTAAAACCTCACTAGGACAGCATTAGCAATGTTACCAAGTACCAACCCAACGGAACAGTAAGAATAGAGGATTGAATCTGAGCCACTTTACATATTAAGGTCCTAAATTATTCTGTGTAGAATTTAAAAGACAAATGAAAAGACCTATGTGAATGTTTGGACCAAAAAATAGGATAGCAGCGCGTCTCCCATATTACCCAAAACAACAACACTATATCTTAAATCCAATAAAGATCAACTTTCTAACTAGAGATTCAGTTACCTTCTCTGAATAATTAAAACTAAGAATCTTGAATCTTGCCTCCAAATTTTGACTACTGCTCTTTTGCTTTTACCTTTTGTTTCAACCAATAATTAAACAAATTTCTATCATTATTTTTATATATGTCATTATGTCTCTTTTTATCTTAAGAGTCATTGAAGCTATAATTGAACAATTCCATCTCAGTGGCTATGCTTTAGTTATTGGTCACCTAGTAAAACTCAATACTGCATCTTTCCATCGAATTTATGAATAGCAGACAACATTACAACTAACATGAACCACAATGAAAATGTTCAGCAGAGGAAAAGTTAGTAAAGATCCTCATGACAAATGAATATTTAGGAGACTGGATATTTTTAAGGACTTGCTTTATGACACATTTAGGTATCCAAAAAATAAAAATTATCATTCATGTTATTTGAGGTATCTTTGCTTTTATCTTTTACTTTTTTAAATAGAAGCGTATATTGGCTAAGGAAAGTAAAGAAAAATCAGCAAAAGGAACTAGAATAATAATAGAGAAACATCAGCTCTTTCGATAGATGATGAAAAGCCCCCCCCCCCCCCCCCCCNCCCCCCCCCCCCCCCCCCCCTACCCTAAACATCAGCTCTCGAATTATACTTAGCCCTGATGCACCACAAAGCAGCAAAAGAAGTTCAACTCCACCACTACTTGCACTCATTCCTACTGCCAAAACCTTTAAATATGACAGAAAGAAATTGTAAATACGGCCAGAAATTTCTGTGTCGCCTGAAAGTGGCAAAAAAACTTATTAGAGCTGCTAAGCGACTTTGCAATGAATAGGTGACCAAATATTATGAATTTTTGTAGTTTTTACACAAATGTTGGGGCAGAAGGCCTTATCAGGCATATGCACTTATCAAATTATTTGAAAAAGGTTCAACCACGTATCAATGTATCATCATCCAAGCTGAAGTATTAACCTTAGATGAGCTTATACTTTCCAAATGAAAGCTGGAAGAACTCAATTATGAGGAGAAGAATTAAAAGCCTAGAAAGGAAATTCAGATTTATAGCCAAAAGATGAAGAGTCATAACTCCAAAGGAACCAAGAATGCCCAACAAACTAAACAAGTCAGAAGTCTCATGTTTGTTATTTGTTAAGCTTCTAAAATAAAATTAAAATTTCAAGAAGAGCGAGAACCTTGGATTTAACAGAACTACGGATCCATCTACCATTCGTGTATAAGGTGTAGGAAAAGGACAAACTTATTATTGAAATGAACTTCTAAAGATTTACACGAGAATGAATGTAAGAGCTTTGAATCGTTTGGAATATTAGTCATATTGAAAAATTTGCAAAATCAAAGGCCTACAGCTGTACATTCATTATATCAGTCAGGCGTAGTGGCTTAGACTTTCCATCGATTAGATGCTTGGTTATATATTTTAGCAAAGCAACTGATTTTATCTGTTCAGAATTTCACTTAAGTGAAGTTTATTGAATTCAGATCCTTAATATGTTAGGTATGAGGTTGACACAGATGCATTTCTTTCAGATTTAGCCCTTAGAATTCTTGAAATAACTCTTCAATCAAAGAGAATCAGAGCAGAGTTTTGACAGGCTAAAAGACAATCTCAAGAACCAAAATATGCTCCGAAATGAGCCCCAATTAGCAACAAACTAACACAATTAGCCTCTAGTAGTAGTAGTGAGTCCTACAGTGACAGCATATCAACAAAACATAAATCAATAGTGCGGAGAGCTAGGGTTCATGGACAAGTGCTCAATGTATATAAGTCAACACTCATCAGATGTTTAGAATAACAGACTCCATTCAACTAAGATATGTGAAGGAATAATAGAGAGAGAAGAGAAATTATTCAATTAATTACCTCTCGCGGAAAAACCGAGCACGAGGAGGAGATACGGCGAGGCGGCGTCTTTCGTCGGCGTTTCTGGTCTCACCGGCGGCGGCGGTTCATGGCGATTCTTCTACGACGGTGTGCGATGCGTCCTAGAGTTGAAGGAATTGGAGGTGCGTGCGATGAAGAAGAGAGAGAAAGAGGAAGTGAGAGAGAGTGAAGAGAAGAAGAGAAGAGAAGAGAAGAGAAGAGGGAAAGCAAAAAGGGAGGAAGAAATGATTCGATTGAGAATGGAGGGGGTGCCAGAGAGAACCGGGAGAGTGTTTTTTGGGGACTGGTTCGTTGATTCCTTATTTAAAAAAATTATGAAATATAGTTATAGTTATATATATATATATATATTCACAATAATTTCAAAGAAGAGAAAAGAAATAATGTTATTTTTAAAAGAGTGATTTTTTTGGGAAAAAAATAAATATTTTTTTTTGTGAAAATTGAGACGGCCTCTCATTTTATGAATTTGGTCATATTTTTGTTGTTTCAAGTTTGAATGTAATGAAATTGAAGCTACAAGTTACTTTATGACAATTTTTTTTTTGTGTAGTCGGGGACATCGGCTAACGAGGTCAAATAGCATTTCAAAAGTGGGTTTCGTCAAGATACCAATACCAAATTTGGGAGCATTATTTGACCTCATTTGGCAATGGCTTCAAATGAATAAAAGAAAATCATCAAGAGTAACCACTCATATCTTTGATTTCGTCACACTTGGGCTTAAAACGAGAGAGATATGACTAACTTCATGAAATAAGAGACCCAATTTAATCTTTTTTGTCGACGATCTCAACTAAGTAGAGAAAGAACTCATAAAAAAACAACTCATAACTTCATTTTCATTGCATTTGGACTTAAAACAAGATAGTAGAGGTGAACAAAACCCGCCTCAACCCGGTCACTTCAGCCCGAGCCGAGTCCCAAGTCTAGCTCTTGTAGGCTCGGCCCGGCCCAGGGTATACCCATTATTTTTTATTTTTATTTTTATTATACATATTTATATTTTCATTTACAAAATATTCTTTTATTGTAGAATATATATATATATGTATTATTTTTATTAATTGTATATTAAAAACACATAAAGCATATACTTAATCTCAATCAAATTAATATTTTTTAACAAATGAATCATATTAAATATTTTTAATAAAAAAAATCATTAAAATAATCCAAAATTAATTTTTTTGATCAATATATACAAGCTAAAAATCATATAAAATAAATAAATGGCTTAAATAAATAAATATAAAAATTTTGGCCCGGTCAGGCCCAACTATACCCGGTGGCTCGACCTGGGTTTGACCGGGTGGGGTTTTGAGTTTCGTCAAAATCCTGCCTGTGTGCACCCCTATGAGATAGATGTGACTATATTCAATAGTTATGAACCAAAATAAATTTGTTAGGTTGGGAAATATTAAGAATCAAAATAAAATTAAAAAAAAATATTATCGACCAAAACATAATTTAAGGTAAATATTAAGGACTAAAATGAGATTTTGACAATACCAAATCATATTGAAATTCAAAAAACATGTATAATTTCATATGCACTATAATATTGTTCAAGCCAGGGGAAATGTGACTTTTGTGAAATTGAGAAATAGATAAGAGATAATTTTTTATATCTGAACTAATCAAAAGCATTCGATTCACGGTCTCTTTCTACGCCTCTCTAATTTTGTTTAAGAAAAAACTAATTTTAAAACATCCAAAGTCCAAACCTATCTAGAATCTAACGTGTGACGAATCAATTTTATTCTAGGTGGGAAGAAAAAGAAATCAATCACATTGTGAACAAGAGGACCACTACTATCAACGTTGTATACTATTCGGGAATATCAAAGTGTTAATAGATAAAATATAAATATATTTGATAGAAGAATAGTGACCAACTCCATAAGAGATTGCATCCAATCAAAGAATCAAATAATATGATTTGCAGACACTTAGGCCAAACAATAACAAACACTATTAATATAAATAATAATCCTCTTCCCCAGGTTTACATGTGCAGAGCTAATTATGCTTTTAAAATCTAATTTTAATTGTGGGAGGCAATGCATATCCTGTAAAGTGAAGTGCCAAATTTTGTGGGAACCAAATAATTTTAATTTTAGTGCTAGAAAATGCATTTTATATATTGTGTTGGATTTATCTAACATGTGTCTTTGAGGTACATTTTAAAGTTTCTTTTAATTGGTTAGTAGAGCATTTCATATCTTGAAATCAACGAAAATTCATTTAAAAAATAATTTTTAATGTTTGAAAATTTACTTAATCAATCAAAAGAAACCTTAACATGTACCCTAAGGACACATGTTAGAAGGACCCGATTGTGTTTGAAGTTTTGTGTCATGTCCTCCTTTATTTCAGAGGATACCTTCTCAATTTTCGAGAGAACCCACTAAAAGAAATCCAAACTTGTTTAAGAGGAAAATTATAGTCATGTTTACTATTTTCTTTTAAACCATTACAAAATCTTCGTTGATGAAATTGTTTGATTTAGTGACAATTAATGACTGACAGTAAAGATAACAAGATTTATATTTTCTCTTGTTTTAGTCACGCTTTTTCAACCACCATTAATGTGGTTGTGATGAATTTTTTTTTTATCTTCCACATATAATATTTGAAGTACAAATAGTTGTTCGGACAACCAATAAGTTCAAATTTGGAGGTCCAAAACAAAAACAAATGAATCACAGAAAACAACAAAGAAACAAGATTAAAGCATACAATATGACAAAATTATAACAAATAAGAGAACAATCACTGGGAAATTCTTATTAGGAAAGAAGTAAAACACTTAATAAGAAATAGGCAAGACAAGAGGACTAAAACTAGCGTAAATTAAAGTCTATTCTAAAGAGCTCAAAGGAAAATGGTGATTTTCTCTCTTGTTCTCATTTATTGAAATTGCTTCCTCCCCCTTATATGTTCTTTATTCTCAAAATTGTCTTTCACTTCTTCTTATGAGGAGTGTTTTTTCCCTATTTTCGACTTGTCTCCTTCTCTTCTTTCTTGTTTTTTTGTCTTCTCTTATACGACTCTCCCCTCTTTTCCCCACGTTTCCTTCTTACTCTCTTCCTTTTTTTTATCCCAAAATATAAATATTACTATGGGATGATAATAGTTTTGTCTTCCCATCAATTATGCAAGGTGGACTTATATGAAAAAAAAGTCAAGGAATTTGGCTTTTTGGCTGAAATAATAAATTGGTCCTTAATTAATTTACTTCCTTTCACAAAAGTCCCTACAATATTCTATAAGATAAAAAAATATGTTATTTATAATTACTAATTAATAAGTCAAGGAGATGATGAGGTTTAAACTCAATAGAACACTACTTCATTTATCAAAAATTAAATCTTTACCTTACTTAAAGTGATCGTGATTAAACACGAAGAGACCATTTACTTCAATCCTACCAAGCCACACCCTAGATCTATTCTCGAAAAAGGAGAGAGGAGTCTCTCGTCCTTCACAACATTCTCAACCTTATCTAGGTAAGGACGTTGTGTACTCATAGTTTACTATTCAATAATAGACAGATTCACTAGGTACCCTAAAGCTCTTTACTTCTTAGGTACCCTCTACTTAATTAGTTAATTGTCAAAATTAATTGTAAAAATAGTGACCATGTAGGAACACCAGTGAACCATGTATTTTCAAATTTTTATTTTGTTAATAATTTTATATTTTTAGTTTAAAATTTTAAAATGATATATTTTTTTTTGTTACAAACGGCCCACTAAGGGGCAAAACGCAGAGAAGATAAACGCAAAACGACACAGCAAACTAAACAAACATCCCATGTACTCTGCCAGGTATTGTTCTGTGTAGTAGAAAAGGACTTTGTGAAATTGATCTTTACCCACATTTCAAAATCAACATATCTGAACTCTCCCCACTGTGCCGGATTCACAAAAGTTCTCCAAATCTGCTCAGTAACAAGTGAATTTGGTGTCCTTATTTTCCAAATGGCTTGAAAAATAGGATATTTGTTCGGTTTGATAAGTGAATCTGTTAAACGACAATGACTACTAGAAACGAGGAGCTTAAAGACAAAGCGACGACAAAGATTATTCGATAACCGAGTTAATATTATTTAAATAATATCTTAAAATCTAAAATTTTATAAATATAGTTATTGTTATTAAAAACTCTTTTAACGTAGTTTAATATATAATACTAGTTGAATTTAAATTGATCACGATAAAATTTAGAATACTGTGCAAACAATTAAAAAAAGTCTTGAATTATTTAATGAGAAAACTTAGTATTTACAGTATTTATTTTTTTGGCCGGAGAGAAAAACTTATTATTTAGTCATAGATTTATAATGAGTCAATCTCTGAATAATTAAAATATTTTAATTATTAACTATTTGGTCTTTAGTAACAATTTAATATTTAAATTTGAACTAATTTTATATTTTTTGGTTATTAAATTGGTACTAAATTAATATTATTTGATCTCTAAATTTGAACTAATTTTATATTTTTTTTATCCTGAAATTTATATTAAATTAATATTATTTAGTCCTTAAATTTGAACGAATTTTTTACTTTTTGTCTCCGAATTTAACCAATGAACCAAATCATTGATAATTGTAATAATTCAAGAATTGAGCAGTATATTTTGATTATTCAAAGACTAATTAATTAACTCTCTGTAAATTCAGTAACTAAATAATAAATTTTTCTATTATTTAATTGAAAATTGCAGAGATATAGACCTATGAAACATGGACACCAACACGAACACGGGAAGCAATATGGATACAGACACACTGACATGCCAAATTTTTAAAATTACACGACACGTCACGACATATATTTATATATCTAAATAATTAAAAATCCATAAATTTGATAAAAAAAAAACTTTAAAAATTATAATGTCTATTCATAATATAAATTATAAGTGTCATTATTTTTTATTGTTTGTCATGTTAAAATCACAAAAAATTAATTTTATATTCTAAAACTTATAAATATATGTCGTATGGGTGTTATACAGATGTCAAACATAGACACGTGTTTGACTTGATGACACGCCCTTGAAATGAAATATTCATATATATGTATAGCAATTTGGATCCTCTATAGTGCACTCGATGTATAGTGCTGAGAGAGAAAGGAACAAGTAGAGAGAGAAAGTGGGTCTCACTAACACTTTCTTTCTCTACCTTATTCATTTCTCTCTCAGTACTACACCCCTAAAGTACTATAGAGGATTCAAATTGTGGGTATAGACTGTTAGAAATATGGTATAGGCTTTGGTAGTGTGATCACTGTCCTTAAGGAAATTAAGTCCCCACTATTCTTTTGCCGCTGGGTTTCATGGCAGATTTCCTCCAGGATTTTACAAAGCCTGATATTATAGCCAGCAAAACTATTATATATCTTTAGAACACAATTTAGGAAGGAAAAGTTGAAGATGAGATCTCTTGGTTGTGATTTGTTTGAGAGAAGAGATGCTATTTAGGAAGGAAAAACTGAAGATATACAACCTTTCATATTCCTCTATTCACACCCTTTCATATCCAACCTTAATGGTTGGTCATAACTTATCATGATTCAACATTCATGACTTTTCAATAAATAGTTACGGTCATCCATATATGAAGAGTTATGACCCTTCAAATACACAAAACTGTTTATGACCATCAATACATGAATGCTCATGACTCTTCACATATGAGCCCTCTTTCAACCTTTTAACTTATCCAATGTGGGTCTTTAATTACTAACTATTTTCCAACAATCCCCCACTTAGTTAGTAATTTATATAATTCAAGAATTTATGCATATAGGAGGTATCTTTCGATTTAAACCTACTACTTGTATAAATACATCAAGCTTTGTCAGAATTGATAGTTAGAAAATAGTTCTATTAAATTTCAATCCATAAAAGACAAAACGAATATACAATTAAATTTATGAAAAGGGTGAGGCATGCCTGTATAAGAGAATTAGTGACACATGGGACTATGACGATAGTCTATGTGAAATAAGAAAATGAAAAGTATTGTTAATTATTCTTTTGTACTGTGATAGTCGGACATCAATGACTATAACACTTTACAATAAAAAGTCCAGACATATAAGGTCTAAAAAAAATAATAATCTTGTTGGCCCATTGACTAAAGAGGCTCTCGAGAAGTTGAATTAATAGTACTAGTAGAGTTATGGGTTTCAAGGAGTTTTTAAAATATCACTCATAATGGAAATCTTACTTTCCTTATTCCTATGCAATTCTAAAAGTTCAAAAGATAACAACAAGTTATGTTTAGTGATGGAGATCAAGTACTAGAATTTTTTAAAAAGTACTTATGAACCAGAGGGTGAGTATTTTTAATACTCTTAATGAAGTAACAGAGTTCGGAATAAGAAAGAAAGTTAGTCCAAACAAAGGACTTGATTAAAAACTTCACCTATGTAAACACATGAAGTGGTGCCGCTTCAACAAAAGTTTGGAAATAAAACTTTGTCAGTGTTTATGAAACAGGAAGGAGCACAAGGCCATATACATGCTAAGTTTACATTGAACACATTGTATTTAATTTAAGTATTTATGTGTATTTATACATCCGCTTTGTCTTTTATGGATTGAAGTTTAATAGAACTATTTTCTAACTATCAATTCTGGCAAAGCTTGATGTATTTATACAAGTAGTAGGTTTAAATCGAAAGATACCTCCTATATGCATAAATTCTTGAATTAAATAAATTACTAACTAAGTGGGGGATTGTTGGAAAATAGTTAGTAATTAAAGTCCCACATTGGATAAGTTGAAGGGTTGAGTAGAGGGCTCATATGTGAAGAGTTATAAGCATTCATGTATTGATGGTCATAAACAGTGTTGTGTATTTGAAGGGTCATAACTCTTCATATATGAATTGTCGTAACTGTTTATTGAAAAGTAATGAATGTTGAATCATGATAAGTTATGATCAACCATTAAGGTTGAATATGAAAGGGTGTGAGTAGAGGAATATGAAATGTTGTACATCTTCAGTTTTTCCTTTATAATTAACATCTCTTCTCTCAAACAAATCACAACCAAGAGATCTCATCTTCAACTTTTCCTTCCTAAATTGTGTTCAAAAGATATATTATAGTTTCGCTGGCTATAATATCAGACTTTGTAAAATCATGGAGGAAATCTGTCATGAAACCCAGCGGCAAAAGAATAGTGGGGGCTTAATTTCCTTAAGGACAGTGATCACACTACCAAAGCCTATACCATATTTCTAACATAGACTATAGTGCGCAATTTGGATTCTCTATATATAGGGCACTTTAGGTGAAGGGCACTTTAGGGACCCACTTTTTTTCTCTACTTAATCTTTTCTCTCTTTGCACTTCACCTGCACTACCGAGGACACTTATAGTGCGTGTGTCCCACCCAAAAGGCAAAGGATGACACGTGGGAATGAGGAAAAGTTGCATGTTACTGTGACTTATTTTCTTGAAGGTAACAGAACACGAGGACAAGATGGTCTTTTCGCATGGTGTTATTTGGGATTGGAGAAAGGTACAGTCACATGAATCATGATGTATGGCATGGCATGCATGTAGAGCAAGTATGATGTCATCATGTGATCATGTATATATGCATCAAATTCCGACTTTTTCATTCCCTATATAATAATTTTTTTTGTTTATTTTTTGAAAGAATGATTTTTTTCTGCCAGAAGAATAACAAATTTTATTGGATATATAAATGACATGATAAAAAAAATGAATCGATGGATCGTTTGGGAGTGAATTTTTCTTTTGATGCAACAAAAAAGCGATAACAAAAGAAAAAAATAATATTTAGACGAAAATTCGTTAAGAAAATTTTCTTGATCGTAAGAGTGACCCGAGTATCCAAAACGATTAAAATCGTTAGCCAGATACAATAATTATCATCATGCTCCCTTCTCCATAATCTATCAAACATTTTAGGGCAATCAATCTATTTTTAGTTAGGGTTTGAGTTGTTAAGATTCATTGAAATATATATATTATGATCTCTTTAAAGTTTAAACACTCATCTAAAGATGAAATAATTTATTTTAAAAATGATCCTATATACAAATCGAAATATTATATAGTTTCTAGCTACATAGTCATATGATGACATGATGATTTCCACCGGTTAGCTATAAAAAAACAAGTTTTTTTATTTTTTATTTTTTTTGCTCTCTTGTAATAAAAGAAATAGAGTATGCTCCGTTAGTTATTTGAAAAATATGGTTTTTACTTTTTAGCCAAAATAGTCGGTAGAGACAGTAAAGATAAGGCTTTGGATTGATTAAGATTTAAAGACACTTAGACACATAGCTAGCTATTACCAAAACAATCGCAATAATGCCACAAAGAAAATAAATTTGTATTCCTTCAATCCTTCCTCTATGATGATAAATAATGAACATATAATAAATAAATAAATAAATATAAACACTTCAGTTGAAAAGTGCATAATTATAAAGTGACCCATTGGAAAGGTGCAGGCACTAAAGTGACAAGTATAAAATAAACTAGTGGCTTGACAAGAAATTGACTGTGAATTTTATTTTCAAATCTTAGAATAAAATAAATTAACAAATAATAAGCCATTAGCGTTATATTTTAAATGACAAAATTAATAAAAAAAAATTAAATTTATTTTGAACATTTTCTAGTTCATAAACACTTATTCTTATTTATTTTCTTGATAAATATGTCATATAAATCAGATCCTTGAGAAAATGGTAGGACCTCTTACACACATAAAAGATATATATACATTAACAAAATTACCTAAATCGCTCATGAAAGTAAAAAGAATACAATAAATCCACTCAAAAAATAAAAAATAAATAGTATATACACATGACTATCACATTATTATTTCCAATAAGACATGGATTGCGACACTTAAATTATGTTAGGCCAAAACTTCTCGCCTAGCTAATTGGGAGTGGATCCCCTCCCGTTGCTTTTCTCTATTTCTCTCCCGTTCCTCCAATCCCAACTGCTCATTTGAAACGCATATGGAGTGAGCCACGTATGCAAAAATAAGTCACTCACTCTTATTTTTATTCCAACGCTGCGTTTTATCCATCTTCCATCACCATCTCCTTTCAATTTCTTTTTTCTCTCTCTCCCTTCAAGCTCCCACGGATTTCGTACTGTCGCCGGAAGAGATTCCCACCGACGTAGCTCAACGGGTTCAGACATAGTTCAGTATTCCAATCATTGACTTTAAAACAACCGTCGAAGGCCGCGCCGAGACAGTAGGATTTTTCCGAATCATAAATCACAAGATTCCGGCGAACTTGTTGAAGAAGATCCTTGTGGCGGCGCGTGATTCCTCGAGGTGCCTAAGGTGAGGAAGGTAGAGTTCTATAGCAGAGTGGAGAATCATAAGGTGAATTTCAGAAGCAACTTCGATCTCTACAGTTCAAAATATGCTAATTGGAGAGACACTTTGTTTTGTATGATGGGATATGAACCTCTTGACCCCCTAGATTGCCTCCCGTTTCTAGTTAAATTCAGTTTCGTTAATTTGCTCAGGTATAAACGCATCAAAGAAATCAAATGTTTGATTAAAATGAAATTAAGTGATGGTGGTGGAAGATACTGCGTGAAAGGGACCCATGGAATAAAAACAAGAGTGAGTGACTTATTTTTGCATACGTGACTCACTCCATATGCATTGGATCAAATCAGCGATTGGGATTAGAGGAACATGAGAGAAAGGTAGAGAAAAGCAAGGAGAGGGGATCCACTCCCTAGCTAATTGGCCTATTTATAAAACATCAAGTTGCGTCGCCAAATTGTCAAATTCCTCAATTTATGTTTTTGAAAAAACTAAACTTTTAAATGTTTTAGCTCTCTATTATTGAATGCTATTTTGATACTTATTATGATAGGGCACAAAGAAATTTACTAGCTCTCTTTTTATACACCTTTGTGATGTGTGTTACCAAAGAAAGAACAATATTAATAAATCAAATCAAAGTCCTTGGTGCGCATTTTCGCTCCACAATAATGCACAATTGACGTGTAAAATTGAAACACAAAGACATGCTCTCACAAACCAACAACACAAGTTAACAGCATACGTTAGGATTCTCACTCACATGTTTCACTTTCTGATCAGTTATCACTAAACCATTATTGGTTTATTGTCTAAGGGTCTGTTTTGGATACCCTTAAAAGTTAATAATAATCAGCTTATACTAAGAAAATATGAATAATGTTGTTTGTTTTAAATTATTCAATAATTTAATTATAATCTACAAAATTGTCTAATCTTAAAACATTCAATTACTATTACACCCCTATAAACATACTTATAATTACTTATATTTTAATATATATATTCAAATATAAACAAATGACATTTTAGTCATTTTATATCACTCTTCATTTATTACATTTAAATCTATAATAATCTTTCAACATTACATCACTTTATATTTTTAATTATCTTTAATATTTAATAAAATAATAATAATTTAATTTTTATTTAAATATTAATTAATACTATATTTTTATTATTAAAAATAATTTGTATCCCTCTTATTTAAAAAATTATCTATATAAATTTAAAAAATAAATTCAACTAACATATTTCAAAATTTGATTTTAAATAACGATCTATGATTATTTTGGAACAACTTGGTATGTTTTCAATTTTCATTTTCTCTATTAGGAACTGATGCGTTAACTTGGTAAAAATTAGATGATTCAAAATTCATTTTTTTGTCTAAAATTTATTTTGACAAAATTAAATAATTATAATCGTAATATAGAGAGAGAACCAGATGGGCGATTACTGTTATTTTAATCCATGGACCAAATTATTCACAATTTTTTTTTTTATAAAATAAAGACAAAGCAAAAGCTAAGAAACAACAAAACGTGGATAACAAGCCCCACCTAGGGACCAAATTGTTCACGATTTTAATATCACATGAACCAACCAACTCGTATTTTTTTAGCGACTAATTTGTTCAGTGAATACGGAATGGAAGACCAAAAAGTAAATCTCATCATAGAAAATTATTTGGGCTGTATTTGATAATTGTAATTACAGTATGTATATATCAAGGAAACAAGCTATAAAAAAATCTACAAAAAGCTCCAAATTGGAACTTCTCAAAAAAAATCTGATTATTGCAATTCCCAATACAAAAAATTTCATCAATTAAAAATTTACCTTTTAAAAATATAATTCAAACAAATTAAATTATTCACAAAAAGTCAAAAAAACAACTTTCTCTTCCATTTTTATCTCTATACAATTTATCAATTTTAATACCATTTTATTTACCAAACACAATCATTATATATCTATTTAAATAATTTCATTCCTAAAAATATACTTTTACAAAATCTTATCCAAACAAAATCAATTTTGATACCATTTTATTGGCCTTAGATATGAAGAAGCTTTACAACTTTGTGTAAATTGTATCATCCTTAAGAAATCCAATAATAAAAGAGAAAAACTACTATTTAGTCTTTGAATTTGTACCGAGTCAATTAATTAATCTCTAAATAATCAAAATATACGATTTGGTCCCTGAAATATTTCAATTATCAATTATTTAGTCTCTAGTAACAATGTGGTCCCTAAATTTATAATAATTTTATACTTTTTGGTCCCTGAGTTTATACTAAAATAATATATTTGGTCCCTGAATTTGAACTAATTTTATAGTCTTTGGTCCCTGAACTTGAACTAATTTTATCCTTTTTAGTACTTGAACTTGTACTAAATTAATACTATTTAGTTCTTGAATTTGGTCTTTGTATTTGTACTAAATTTATATTTTTTTGGTCCCTAAATTTGACCTAGAAATTAAACCAAATCATTGACAATTACAACAATTCAAGAATCAAGTAACATATTTTTATTATTGGTTAAAGGGTCATTTTGGTCCTAAATGTATGCCTTAATGTTCATTTTAGTCCATTATCTTTTAAAATGTTCAAATTGGTCCTAAATGTTTGTAAAATGTTTCATTTTGGTCATAAACTATTGAACATGGATTGTTTCAAGTTCAAACGTGATGGGTTTAGAGCTACGTATTGTTCTCAAAGAGTACTTTCTCTATCCAGTTGAGGTCGTTAGCAAACGAGGTCAAATCAATACTGAAAGTAGACCGCTCGTTTCATGGTCAAACAAGCAAAGTTGATCATATCTCTCTCGTTTCAAATTCGAATGCGATGAATTCAGAGCTACGACTTTCTCTTAACAAGTCTTTTGAATTTGAAATGAAAGACGAGAGATATATGACTAAATTCAATAGTTTGAGATCAAAATAAATCATTTTGCAAACATTTAGGACCAATTTGAACATTTTGAAACATAATGGACCAAAACGAACATTAGAGCATACATTTAGGTCCAAAATGACCGTTTAACCTTTTTTATTTAATGACTAATTAATTGACTTAGTGTAATTTAAGGACTGAATAATAAGTTTGATTTGTTAAGGACTCAATAATAAGTTTCCTCCTAATAAAAAGAAAGGTATTTTGAAATACCTCAATTTTGATTTGTTCAGGGTTTGTTTGGTTTAAGGATGGATGATGCAATGAAACACCAAACACCACCACCACCATCACCATCACCATCACCACTGAAACAAGGAAGCCAGATCAGTGATCACAAACACAACAGAAGGTACCAGAGATCGAACCCGTGACCACGCAATATGAGGCATAGCACTCAACCACGTAGGCACGGGATAGCTGGTAACTGATAAAGTGCAAATTGGTTATTTTATTCTCTCTGGGAATCAAACATAAAGAAACACAAGCATGCATATATAACATTTTGGAACCAATCCATGTGTATAACTTCGTGTCATTCTTTAACTATTGACTCACTAAGAAATTGAGTTGAATTGGTGAGAAATAGAAAGTTTCAAATGTTTTGGTCAAAATTCTATATTTGGTCTTATATATTTTGCTTAGTTCTCAATTTGGTCTTATATCTTTTTTTTTGTTACACTTTTTGTCTTATATCTTTGCAAAAGGTACCAATTTTTCATATATAATTTTTTGTCTCATATTTTTTGGTTAGGTTATAGAATTGATCTCATATCTTTGCAAAATATTTCACTGTTAATTCCACCTGACATGAAAATATGGGATCAATTTTGTACATAATCCAAAGATATAATACCAAATCTACAATAAAATAAGATATGAGATTAAATTTGAAAATGAGCAAAAATATGAGATCAATTTATATCTAATTTTAAATAAAAATACTCGCGTCATAAAAAAAATCAAAATAAAACCTATATAATTTTATACTACATATCAAATTTGATTGTTGGCCAAAAAAGTCAAATTTGATAATTATAATATTTTATTTGTTACATTGATCACTGTTGTAATTAAATTATACACAATTGAACAAAAAAAATCATTTTTTATGAGCCATAATCAAAAGTCATGATTATTGTTGAAAACTTTTTATTTTTTTAGTGAGTAATAGTGTAGGTTACTGATTTTGTCTTTAAAAATGACCAGCATTTTAATTTATTTTTCAGAAGATAAAATTATTAACTTTAATTTCAAAAAATGTAATTATAATCAATTCATTTTTTAATATATTTGTTAATGAAATTATAGTCTTTCAATGTGTTTCTTAAAATCATTTGATTGCTAGGAAGCACAGCACAGATACAGACACATCGATACGTCAAATTCTTAATTTTACAGGACATGACACGGCATATATATAATATATGATATATTATAATTTCAAGAAGAGACAAAATGAAAATAATCAGAAATTCATAAATACTGATAAAAATTTCAAATGATGTCATATATATATATATTCGTACTCCATATTCAAAAAATCATAAATGGAGTATTCTTTTTATGCATTATCAAAATATGTACTAGAATCTAATAGGCATATATAAGTAAACAAATAAAATATTTCCCGAAAAATCTAGCTGAAAAGTCACCTAAAGATCAATTTCATTTTGTCCTCCACTATTGTTGTTGTCTTCATCAGTAAATATAATCTCATCCAACTCCGATTCATTAAATGGTGATGAGTGATGATGAACGACGATGATCAATAGTGCACGACAATGAACGGCGAGAACGACAGTGAACGGCGGTGAGCAAAAGTTGCAGAGATAATTTTATAGAAAGCGATATGAGAAAACCCAAAATTACTTTTTTAGGTTAACAAATTTACATTAAGGGGAAATTGTGTCCAAGCCGTGTCCAAGACATTTCCAAACCGTGTGCGAGCCACTAGAAACTGCTAAACTATCTCGATACGCCGAGAGACGTGTCCGACACGTGTTGTACGCATGTCCGTGTCCGACACGTGTCAGACACGCCGACATGCCATTGAAATGGCATGTCCGACACGTGTCGGACACAGACATGCGTACGACACGTGTCGGACACGTGTCTCGGCGTGTCGAGATAGTTTAGCAGTTTCTAGTGCTCGCACACGGTTTGGAAATGTCTTGGACACGGCTTGGACACAATTTCCCCTTAAATGTAAATTTGTTAACCTAAAAAAGTAATTTTGGGTTTTCTCATATCGCTTTCTACAAAATTATCTCTGCAACTTTTGCTCACCGCCGTTCACTGTCGTTCATCGCTGTTCATTGTCGTGCACTATTGATCATCGTCGTTCATCATCACTCATCACCATTTAATGAATCAGAGTTGGATGAGATTATATTTACTGATGAAGACAACAACAATAGTGGAGGACAAAATGAAATTGATCTTTAGGTGACTTTTCAGCTAGATTTTTCAGGAAATATTTTGTTTGTTTACTTATATATGCCTATTAGATTCTAGTACATATTTTGATAATACATAAAAAGAATACTCCATTTATGATTGTTTAATATGGTGTACGAATATATATATATATATAAGAGGTATATATATATATAAATGATTTTTTGAATATGAAATCATTTCTTTTACGTTCATATGAAATTAACGGCACCTCCGGTCTCCATGGTTATCAGTTAGCACTGTAAATTTAAGCCTTGGTGACCCGTGTTCGAGGGTTGGTGGAAAGAAGGTCATTCAAGGGATGAAATAAAAGAGGTATTTTAAAATACCTTTTTCATTTATATGAAATCATTTCTTTTACGTTCATATGAAATTTTTTGCCAAAAAATAAATTCTATATAAAATCTTTTTTGTTTAATCTTTTCATCTAACACAAATTTGGATAATATTCTAAAAAAGTAAATTATTTTAAGGAATATAAAGCACACCAAATCTTTTGGATGATAATTTCATATCTTTATTTCCTAGTGTATATATATACATGTGTACTATCAATATATGATAAAATATGTATTATATAATTCAACAAACATTTTAAAGCCCGCAACAAGCGAGTGTTGCTATATATTTATGTATAAACATACTTTTTACAAGGTGTTTGGGTATTTAATACCTATTATTCCATTAAATCAAATTATTTATGACCTGCCTTCAAATTAATTTAGCTGGTAAACTAGTTTTTTTTTCTTTAAGCTGATCGCTGGTAAACTAGTTGATTAGTTAAAGACTTAAAGTTAATCTTTTCTCCTTTTGTCATTATCTTTTTCTTTCAAACATCTAATTATTTATATCATAGAAACCATTGAAGATAGTTATCAAGTTGAAAAGAATATATTAACTAACAATCAAACTAGGAAGTACGGACACGCCATTTCAATGGCATGTCGGCGTGTCTGACACGTGTCAGACACGAACATGCGTACGACACGTGTCAGACACGTGTCTCGGCGTGTCGAGATAGTTTATATTCCTTAAAATAATTTACTTTTTTAGAATATTATCCAAATTTGTGTTAGATGAAAAGATTAAACAAAAAAGATTTTATATAGAATTTATTTTTTGGCAAAAAATTTCATATGAACGTAAAAGAAATGATTTCATATAAATGAAAAAGGTATTTTAAAATACCTCTTTTATTTCATCCCTTGGAATGACCTTCTTTCCACCAGCCCTCGAACACGGGTCAACAAGGCTTAAATTTACAGTGCTAACTGATAACCATGGAGACCGGAGGTGCCGTTAATCATATTGCACTTATTTTATGTTTTAATTTTGTTCTCTTTTCTTTTATAAGAGTTGGAGACTTCATTTTCTTTAAATTGAAAGTTTTTTTTCTTTCTTTTTTGTTAGAGGAATTTTTCTCCATCAATAAGAGAACTGGGTTATTATGCGTCACATCAGCATTATTACTAAATAAAAAAAAAAATTTGTATGTTGTCAAATTGGTCCCTGGCTTCAATTTTTATCTAATTATTTTCAATTACCCCTCTTTTTCATCATCTTCATTCATTTTAGTCCCAAATCCTCAAAATAAAATTTTAAAGTGTCCCAAAATTCTTCCAAACATTCCAATTTAGTCCTTAAAAGTATTAAAAACCCTAAAACCTAAACCCTAAACCCCAAACTCTAAACCCTAAAACCCCAAACTCTAAACCTTAAAACCCTAAACTCTAAATCCTAAAATCCTAAACCCTAAAAAAAAGCTAATTTGAGTAATTAGGTTCCTCACCCATTCTTATCCCATTATTCTCAATTCCCCTTCTTTTCATCATCTTCATTCATTTTAGTCGCAAATCCTCAAAATAAAATTGTAAAGTGTCCAAAAACTCTTTCAAACATTTTAATTTAGTCCTTAAAAATATTAAAAACCTTAAATCCTAAACCCTACAAATCTAAATCCTAAAACCCTAAAACCTAAAACCCAGAGAACATCACAATTTTTTTTTCATCTTCATCTTAAAGTTTTTTTAATCTTCATCTTCCCATTATTTCTTTTCTCATATCATCATCATCAACATCATCATCTTCTTCCTTATCCCAAAAATTGAAAAAAAATAAAAAAAACTAAAAAGGAGTCATCTTCTTCCCCAAATCATCCCAACAACATCATCATCATCCTCCCATCTTCCCCAAATCCTCCCATCATCGTCGCCATATCATCCCAACAACAACATCATCATCCTCCTCATCCCAACTTCATCCTCCCATCTTCCCCCAAATTGAAATCGAGAATCGCATCTCCTCATCCCAACATCATCATCAAATCTCCTCATCCCTGCGCATCTTTGTGACCCATCTTCCTTCTCCCTCACATGGCCGAGAAATTCCGCTACTTTTTCGTCTATAAATCGCGACTTGATACACAGATTTGGGGGTTCGAATTTCTCTGAAAAAAGGGAGATTTTGGCTGGGCTTTATTCTCATTTTTCTAGGTTTTGTTGTTCGATTTTGACTGGGTTTCGCTCTCATTTTTCTGGGTTTTGGGGTTCGAATTTCTCTGAAAAAAAAAGAGGGATTTTGGCCTTCGTTTTCGTCTGTAAAAGAGAGACATAGCTTGCGATATCTGCGTTCTTAGCCTGGATTGCTTTTATTGGCGCTAATTTCTTGTTAGGGTTTGTATTTGGGATTGTTTTGTTGATTCTGTGTTTGATAGGGTTTCTGTATATAATAATAATAATCTGGCATTTGGCTGTTTTGTTGATTCAAACTGTGCTGTATTATTATTTTTTGATTGATGAAGATGAAGGTGATGAAGGATGAAGATGGAAAGATGTTTGAATGGAGGAGAGAGAGAGAGTGAGGATGAGTGAAGTTTATTTTTTGGGTGGAAAAATTCAGTTTCTGGGAAGATGATGATGAAGATTAAAAAAATTAAACATGGGAAGATGAAGAATAAAAAAAAATTAATTTTTAAGGGTTTAGGGTTTTAGGATTTTAGGGTTTAAGGATTAAATTGGAATGTCCGGAAGAGTTTTGAGACACTTTACAAATTTATTTTGAGGATTTGGGACTAAAATGAAGAAGATGATGAAAAGAGGTGGAATTGAGAATAATGGGATAAGAATGGGTGAGGGACCTAATTGCTCAAATTAGATTTTTTTAGGTTCTAGGGTTTAGGGTTTTTGGGTTTAGGATTTTAGCGTTTAGGGTTTTAGGGTTTAGAGTTTGGGGTTTAGGGTTTAGGTTTTAGGGTTTTTAATACTTTTAAGGACTAAATTGAAATGTTTGGAAGAGTTTTGGGATACTTTAAAATTTTATTTTGAGGATTTGGGACTAAAATGAATGAAGATGATGAAAAAGAGGGGTAATTGAAAATAATGGGATAAGAATGGGTGAGGGACCTAATTGCTCAAATTAGATTTTTTAGGGTTTAGGGTTTTAGGGTTTAGAGTTTTAGAGTTTAGGGTTTATGGTTTATAGTTTTAAGGTTTAGAGTTTAGGTTTTAGGATTTTTAATACTTTTAAGGACTAAATTGAAATGTTTGGAAGAGTTTTGGGACACTTTACAGTTTTATTATGAGAATTTGGGACTAAAATGAATGAAGATGATGAAAAATGTAAATCCAGGGACTGATTTGCTAGTTTACTCAATTTTTATGTTCAAAAATGTAAATCCAGTCATCATGCCAAGGTGGAAAATAAAAAAATAAGAATGCCCAGTCATGATGCCACGTAATCAAGTCAAACAAAAAAATGACACATAAGCAAAAAAAATTGCCACATGTGCATTGAGTCAAAATTGAGGGCATAATTGAAACGTTAGTTGCACATTGAGGGCATGCCTGAACAAAATGAAACGTTAAGGGCATAACTGAAAATCACTGCAAACGTTAGGGGCATGAAAAGGTGTTTTGCCGTTTTTTTTTCTTTAAATTGTTAAAATGACTTATTTAGTCATAAAGAATAAGAATTTATTACAATTTAGTCATTTATAGTAATAAAGTGTTACAACATTAACTAAATTGCATGAACTCTCACCAATAACTAATTGTATTTTTTGTTTAAGAGTTCGAAGTAGAATAAGTATATTAACTCACTATTTCTCTTTCTTTACTATTTATTTTTTTTCCTGAAACATAATTCGTTCAAAAGTAAGGTAAAGTCAAGCACAATACAAACAAAAACAAGGTAAAAATTGTCAATCTCTTCCTAGCATAAATAACAATACTAGACAGGATATCAACTGACGAAGGTGGGGGGTTTACAACCTATCCAAGAGGACCCATACTCGTCTTAGACAAATTGGCAAGATAATCAACTGCAAGTTAGCTGATCTAGGGATCCAACTGAAGCTACAACCATCTAAAACACAGGAAACATAAATAAAGTCATCTAAAAGAGACGAACCCTTCCAAATAGGAAGATAGGCAACCCCAATGATTGTTCTATCAGCATATATTAGGTGTATGATGAGCTATCAGCATTAAGAAGAAATGAAGTTACTCATGTGTGTTCTGGTTAGTTTTTTTTTCTGCGTTTAGTTCATTAGCTTCCCAGCATATATGCAGTTCTGTACACATTAGAAGCAAAGGTACGAATAAGTATGAGAGATCTACTCTTAAAGGAGACTATGATTAACTGTGGAGTTTACAAAACTCTGACTAACCTGGTATGATTCTTGTTTCTTCTCCCTTAGTAGGTAACAATGATCTCATCTAAATTACCGCTATTTGACCAACAAAGGGTTGGTTCAAGTGATAAATAGCTCGGTAATGCTTATTTAAATTTCCATATTCAAAACCTTGAGAATCTAGTTACAATTGTTGGAAAACTCTCACACTATATCCAGAGAATGTAGTTACAATTGTTGGAAAACTTTCACACTATATCCAGGTGCATAACGCGGATTAAATCCGAATTAATCAGGGTAAAGTCCCAAATACCAAGTGAGCAACCAAAAAAGAAGTACAGATATTCGAACAACCATGGAAACTAAGGATAAATTATGTTTCATAAGATGAAACTATTTCACAACCTCAGGATAGGAGGTGGAGGTGGAGGAAGGTGGATTTCATAGTTAAGAGTTAGATTATCAACTCTATATTGAAAGATTTGTCATAATCATTATGTCATTTACTGTACAAATTTGGAAAACCTATGAAAAGAACTTGAAAAAAGGTTTGGTGTAACAAATGGACCACAAATCTATAACATTAGAAGAGAGGGTAGCCTCTATTAATCAATGAGGATTCTGCGCCAACTTATTTCAATAAGTTGCACAAATCTTGGGATAAGTTAGAAAGTTTGACTCCATCACCAAATTGTACATGTGAGATGGAATATAGAATTCATATGATGCAGTTTCTTATGGGGCTTAATCAAGTCTATGACAATGTTAGGAGTCAGATACCGAAAATGGATCCATTGCCTACAACTAGGAAGGAATTTCCATGGTTTTAAGAATTGAAACACAAAAACATGTGAGCATTTCCTATGGTACCAATGATGTGGATGCAAGTGCAATGTTAGCTAAATGATACTATAATAAGACTAAGAGTAAACTAACAATTCGATCCTTCAAAAATCACCGAGTTGACAACTCAGTTCTTGAAAAATTCAAATACACAGTTTAGTTCTCAAAAGATTAAAAGGGTATACTCTTTATTTAGTCTTTGAAAGATTAAAATGGTATACTAATTAGTTCATAAAATGAACTAACAAATATACTGCTTTAATCTTTCAAGGATTAAATTGTGTATTTTAATATTTTAAGACTGAATTGTCAACTTGGTAATTTTTCAAGGACTGAATTCTTAACTTACTCTAAGACTAATGATAGAGCAGGAAACAGAATGGGACAAAAACGTACTAATAAGCAATATGGTCACACTAGAGACAATTTCTTAAGTTACATGGTTATCCTAAGTGGTATAAGGATCTAAAACAAGAAACAATAAGTAAAGAAAACAGCACTTGCAAACAATATTCAAGAAACACCTCTTGATTCTGGAGATAAGGATTAGCCCATAGATGATGTTCATTGTTTTCTCCAATGTTGGTATAAGGATCTAAAAAGAGCAGAAGAAACAAGAAGTCAAGAAGGAAGGGAAACAGCATTGGCAAAAAATAGTTATTATTGGCAATAACACACTTTAGCTGATAACTTAGAAAGGTATTGTATATTTGTGTTATATTCTTTTTTAGGTTCTACTTGCTTTCTGCCCGGAAGATTACTGACGACCATAACACATGTCGTATTTTTTATGCCTCTTGTTGTCTCATAAACTAATTAATTTAGCTAAGTAATGATAACTCTTTCTAAAACTCAGCATATATATATATATATTTGCACGAGTCTATGACTATAAAAATCAGCTTGTATAGGCATCTGCTTCTGCCAAAAGAAATAAAATAACAGCCACATAATTTATTTTACAGCAACACATCTACCTTATTCTATTCATTAAATGTAGAGTCTAAAATATTCATGTAATGTTTACGCATGGTATATGGCTATTGGAAGCATGTTAATTTCAATAAATTAAATTGTTGTGGGTACTTCTTGCTGACTCATTATCCTTTTCTTTTTCCAACTTTCTTGCTTTTATATACTTTATAACTAACATTTAAAAATTCTAAATTTGCAGTAGATTATGTAATGTTATAGATGACGCTTTGTAAAATAGATGATGCTTTGAAATAATTAGGACCTATAAACATTCTATCACAAGTTTACATTCCATCTCTAAGTGAAGTTTACATGAAATAGGAGATACACAGCCAATGGGAAGCAGAGTTTTGATTTTTCTTTCAGATCTTATAGATGATGTTGAATTACCAATGACACACAGGTTATGCCAAAGAAACATATATAAAACTATATATATTTTTATAGGTCCACTGTCATTGACAAAAAAAAAAAGATAGTACAATAGCAATTTTTATGGAGAAACTAGAAAGTATATCCTATAACATTTTCATAGAATTACCAATAGCCTAATAGGGTCAAATCCCTAGACGGGGGTGAGGGTATATTGAATTTCTCCCTTACCAAATATAAACTATTAACATAATCTCCAGCAAACATATTGCAATATCCCATAAATGTCTTCAGCTTCGTCCTTAATAGGGTTTTGGGATCTAATAAAACAATCTCATCCGGTGAGAAAACAAGCACCACTTGTCCACTACTACTAAGGGCTTTTACAGTGGGTCGGCCCCTTGTAGTATCAAAATGAAGCAACTGAATCCATGATTCAACAACACCATACTCTTTCATTATCCAAATATTAAAATAATTTTGGTGCAAAGATTCCTGAAGCACAACAAGTGTATTTCCTCCTGGCAAAATAGATACTTGAAAAGATGAATCGTTCCAACACTGAGGTAAGATCAATTCTCCAAATTTCTCTTCAACCACGTCAAGTGTCAAGATAAAATAGTGAATCCCACTGCAATTTCTACGGGTGACCACCCAGTGCAATTTACCATTCACAAAATTTTGGGAAGGCTTGAGACAATGCTTAGAAAGGAGAAATGCAGGAGGTGTAGCAGTAGTAGTACTAGTGATGGTCCTCCATGATCGAGAAACAAGAGAGTAAATTTCAACTTGAGGAGTAGCTTCTGTTTTTTTACGAGTGACAAATCTGACTACTTTGAAATCCTTGTTCCTACAATCAAAACCGAACCCAAAAAATACCCGATGACTTTTTTCCTTGTATCTCTTGAATGTTTGGGTGGGATTAGGAAGTATCACATACTTATGTATAGAAGGGTTCCAAATAACAGCAATGACACTATCTATGATAGAATAGTCAGCCAAACATACCAGCCCATTGCAAGTACCAACAACTGTCGAATACCCATTCATGCGGAACAGATGAGTGAGAGGGAATTTCCATACAAAAAGGCTATGAGTTTCCTTATCATCTGAATATAATGAGTAAAATTCCCCATTTAATTTATGCCCTCTCATACAAAAAAATTGAAGAAAGAGGGAGGAATTTCCATGATTGGCTTGGAGATGGAGGGTACGAGTGAGGTGATCAGATATGAAGGTATCATCAGTGATGAGGGACTTCCAGGCTTTGCAGACAGACATGCATTTTACTAGAGACTTGAAGGGTAGTGTGTGGAGTATTTCCACTATCAATTCTGGAGGTAAATAGTCAGACATTGCTTCAACAATAGAAAGGAAATGTTAGAGACACAAGACACTGCCCAACAGAGAAGCCCTAAAACTAGAGAGATGGTAGAGACTGAGATATTTATACCGACACTTTAAGAGCACACTACTTCATATAATGTTACATTTCTAGTCATGAACTCGTCCCAATGCCGAACTTGATGCTCCAGTTAAGCACACTGGAATGACAAGAAAACAATAGAGTCAACAAGAAACACCACCACAACATGACAATGGCTAACAAATTCTTTTATTTTGAACTTCCCTGAAAATTAAATTATCAAAACTCAAATTGTTGTACAGAAACTTTATTTATCTAACATTTTTAAATGTGGTGAAGCAATCTCAATGTTTACCTAATAAGATGGTCCACCCTCTGAATTCCTTTCCCCAATTTCATCTCTCAAACAGATACAAACAACTGTGTTCTGAAATAATGAAATGAGCGAACCCAAATTGTTCTTGTCCTCTATTCTATGGCTTATGGTTTCCACTCAAGTTATAAAGGTTGAGTATATCAGAGTTTAAAAAGATGAGATATTTAAGGAGAAGATTACGGAGAAGAATGAAAATGTCAAGTAATATGGCAATTTCTGTACATATTAGTCATAGTATTACAAAGTTTACAATAAATAGTAAAATGCATATATTCACACATTGATTCCTAAGTATAACAGAGTTAAAATGAGATAATTAAGGAGAAAATTACGGATAAGAATGAAAATGACAAGTAAGATGCCAATTTGAATACATATTAGTCGTAGTATTATAAAGTCTTCAATAAATTGTAAAATGCATATATATATCCACATATTCATACCTGAGTACCAGTATTGCGCTCCCTTATAAATTCATATCACTACACAATTCACAAAAGAGGTAAAATTAGTATCATTTGATTCAAAAAAAAAAAGAAAAATCAAATATGACCAACGTGTTCTATCGGAGATTTCTGAAAGTCAGGCTTTAATAAGATCGGTAAAAAAGAAAAACAAAGAAAACCAGAGAAAAGTGGACGTGTAAAAAATCTCACCATTCATTGGTTTTCCTTCCTTCACTCTGCTATCTTCTTTTACAGATCTTGAATTGCCGGCAGAGGAAAAGAGGGAGAAAGATCAAGATCAAGAATGCGAGAGAGAGGAAACGCAGTGCTTATACCTTCTTTCAGTGAAATGATCATTTTGGTCTTAAATATATATCCTAATATTTATTTTGGTCCTTTATGTTTTAAAATATTCAAATTGAATTTAAATATTAGCAAAATATTTTATTTTGGTTCCAAACTATTAAATATAGTTATATTTTTGTCAGTTTCAAGTTCGAATATGACGAATCTAGAGCTACGTATTGTTCTCAAAAATTACATTTCGTATCCAGTTTGGACCATAGCAAATGAGATTAAATCGACCTTGAAAGTAGACAACTCGTTTCATGGTCAAACGAGCAAAATTGATCATATCTTTCTCGTTTCAAGTTCAAATGCGACAAATTCATTATAAATTACTCTTAACAAGTCCTTTGAAATTAAAACGAAGGATGATATAAATATGACCAAATTCAATAGTTTGTAACCAAAATGAAATATTTTGTCAATATTTAGGATCAATTTGAACATTTCAAAACATAAAAGATCAAAATAAATATTAAAGCATACATTTATGATCAAAATGACCATTTGATCTACTTTTTTCTTAAAAAAAAAAATCTTTTAATTTCTCATAAAAATCTTAATTTGGAAATCCAAAATAATACTACTAAGGTATCATCAATCAATTTCATTCCAAATTTTCTTTTTCCAGTGAATTTCATCCTCAATGTTTTACATTTTGATCAATTTTATCATTTGCTCTTATTTTACTCAAATATTAACGACAGAATCTACATAGTTAATTATACATAATATAAAATTGATAAAAGAAGAATTCAAATTTTAACTAAGATTGAAAAAAATGATGCAATTTGTTGTGAATTTATTAAAAAAGTTATTCAAATAATAAAATTTACAAAAATATAAATGTATTCCCAATTTCTCATATAGTGGCAAAAGAAATTCTTAAAATCACACTTCTCTTTATTTATTTATTTTTGACCAAAATGCACAGACACCCCTGAGTTATAGGATGGGTGCACATAACACCCCTGAGTTTGCAGTCTTTTAAGTGCCACATAAGTGAGGGTATAATAGTAATTTTATAAAAAATTTAGGCTAAAGTTCTATTTTGATCCCTCAAACTTGCTCAAAGTTTTGTTTTTGTCCCTCAAGTTTCCAAAAAGTTTCACGGTTAGTCCCTAATCCAATTTTTTCGTTAAATAAAAGAAAAAAATGCTTTACATTACCTAAAAGTTTTATTTTTTTTTTGAGTTAAGGTTCTTTCTTTTTTTATAATAGGACCAAAATGAAATAAAAAATAAATAAATTAGGATTTAAAACAATTTTGCCCCAAAATAAAAAGAACTCAGGTTCTTCAATCACAGCACCCCGATTCTTCCCCTTCTTCCCCCACCGAAATCACGACGTCAATGGAATCATTTCGCTTCCAGGATTCATTCACTTGCTCCATTTGATCTGGCGTTAACGACAAATCAAAGACAAACAAAGAACGAGAAATATAAGCAAGATTTATGGGTTTAAGGTCCATTTCATGACTTCTTAGGCAATATATAACAGTTTAGCACACTTACAAAACACTCCATTAGAGGTCAAACAAGTTGTGCCTATATTGACACATTCCTAGATAGAGGTAAGGATATTTACAATTATTCATTTATCAAAATAAATTGAAACGAATATGGATCTAAACTCAAAAATTCGAAAAAACCGTACACTAACGAGGGTGGGGGCATAATTGAAACTAACGTTTCACATTAGGGGCACAACTGACACAAATGAAACGTTAGGGGCATAATTGAAAATCATCGCAAACGTTAGGGGCACGAAAGGGTGTTTTGCTTTTTTTTAAAAAAAATACATAATATAAAAAATAGATTTTTTATAAAAAGTTAAACACAACACATAATTAATAATAATAAAATTTTAATCAAAATTATAATAACAAATCGTGCTAAAAAAATAAGCAATTAATTTGATACTATGCACAAATACACTAGCAAATAAGCCTGGAAAGCAATCATACAAATATAATTATAATATCAACACATGCTTCAATAATTCAATGTTTCTCACAAATAATGAAATTACGAAACAAATCAAACAACATGATTTAGAAATAATATAAATTGAAGTTTAAAACTAACAAGACAACAAATTTCAAACTCTATATTTAATTTTTAATTTTCGAGCATCATATACTTTGTAAAAGAAGTAGAAGGTAAAAAAAAACCTAATTTTATATATTTACCAAGGAACTCATCAAACGATTTAGAATGGATCAAGCCAAGGAAACTTCTACACCAACGAGTTCATCCATAAAACTTGACAAAGATGAAAAAGGTAAACCTGTAACTCTTTTTAAAAAAAAAAAAAAAGAAAAACGTGTAAAAGGAGATTGAATTCAGAATGTGTGTGATTCGAACCAACCAAGTCCTTATAACTAAATTGGCAATAGCATAAGACGGATTATAGAAGTGTTATTGGTTCAAATCCTCACTCATCTTCTTTCTCATTTTCTTTTCTTTTTTATTTTTGGGCAAATGGTTCACCCTCTCCCTTTTATATGAGTTATAAAAACTATATTTACAAAGAAACCCCAAAAGGAAAATGACCCAAAAGATTCATTTATTTATAAAAAAGTCCCGGTCAAAATATGGTGTTCACATGCATAATCTTGGAATCGGAACTTCTTGATTTGAGACATCTTTAAAATTGAAATTTGATACTCGAGTCTTGGGCAAGACTTGTGTCCAGCGAAAATATCTCTTGATTGCATAATCTAGAAGTTGATTTCATGGGATTTTGAGATATCTTTGAGATTGAAATATGATCTACAAGATCAACTGAAGATAATATAAACTTATATCCTAAATTTAAAAGATATGACATTAATAAAATATCAAATTTAAACACAAGATATCATATTTTGAATTTAAAATCAAAATAAAAGGGAAAATCAAATAATTAAGATATATAAATAAATTAATAATTATCCTTTTAAAATAGATAAAATAACATACTTATCAATTGTTAAGTAATCAATTTAGTTAAAACATAAACAGATAGACTAAGATAGCAGGATTAAAATTGATGAAAGTGCAAATTATAGGAGACAGAATTGAGAAGAAAAATATTTGAAAGATCAAATTGAGAAAAAAAAAAAAGTGAAGAACTACAATGAAGCATTATTCTATTAATTTATGATCGAAGTAGCACATAATTAATGATTTGAAACTTACACTAAATTAGATGATTCGACTAGAAATTATAAAAAAATAAGGTTACTTAAAATTTTTCAATTATTCAAGTGATTATACTCAAATGACTCAGATAGATAAAACAAAAAAAATTCTTTTAACTGAGAATTGGTAGAAAGAAACAAAAAACCTGTTAGGGTATTCTAGAAATTGAAAAATAAATATTTTTAAAAGTTTTGTTGAGATTTTTATCACATTTTTCAATTGTGCTTTGGGTTTAATTATTAGTTTTGAAAAAAAGAATCTAAGATGTTTAATTTATTTGGTAATTTTTCTCATTTATGAAATTATGTAATGAAATTGTGCTTTTATCTAATTGTATCTTAAGTAAATATATATTATTACTTGTGTCATTTTAATTTATAAATTACAAGTATATATATATATATATTATAATGATTGTTACACTTTAATTATAGTAATTTAATTAGTATCATAAATTTATATCAATTATTATTTTTTTCTTATTTCATATTTACTGTAAAATGTTTTATTTAGTATTTTATACTTGTTGTCTTTTTTTTGGGGTTTCAGATATATATAAATAAGAATAAGAAGAGATTTTGTTAGTATTAGCTCAATATCAAAATCAACATGATGGATTGAGCTTGTTCATAAACTTATTTCTAACTTCTCATTGAGTTTCGATAATTCTTTTTGATAAAGATCTTCATCATAATTAGTATTATTTTAAATTTATTTAATATCATGTATGACTTATAATTATTATAATTTAGCTTATTTAATTATGAAAACTCAAATACTTTTGACGAATTTAATAGAAAAATGTTTGGAATAAAAATATCTTTTGTATTGGTGGAATGTCTGATTATTTGCCTTTAGAAGTGATTGTGGAGATTCTTCACAGACTCCCCCTCAAGTCTGTCGTGAGATGTATGTGTGTCTGCCAAGAATGGAAATCCATCATCACCGATCACGCCTTCCGCAAATCTCATCACCAACTTCTCCAATCCAACCATGCAAATTCCTCCCTCTTCTTCCACCTTCTGCCTTATGGTCACCTTCGGTCTTAAGATACTCAATTGAAAGACGAATCCTATTCACCCTTCTATTCACAAATATCTCATCCTTCCTAAACCCTCCCTCACCTTTAAAACTCCAAGGTATAGGGTTTTTTATGGGCTTGGTTTTGATTCTCGCAACCATGATTTCAAAGTAGTCAGAATTGTATGTCCTAGCCACACAGAAATTAGTCCTCAAGCTGAGATCTACTCGCTTGCTGCTCATTCTTGGAGAAGCATCACTGTTGCAGCTCTTCCATTTTACATTGCTAGCATTGAAAACAATTTTGTCAATGGGCTTCTGCACTGGTGGGCCTGCCGTAAAATTAATGGGAAGAGAAAATATTTTATTCTCACATGAAGATAAATTTGGAGGATTGATGTTACCAGAGGGTTTAGAGTCACAACAAGCATCACAACCCGCGATTTCGTATTATTCGGGTAATGAAGGAATATGGTGTTGTAGATTCATGGACCAAGCTATTTCATTTTGATTCAACAAGCAAAAACTACTTGCTAGGCTGGCCAGGTGTGTCGGCACTTTAGAATAATGAGGAAGTGGACCTCATAAACTACAAGCATCATAAGATTGCTTTTGGATACAGTAGCTGTTACTTTATTTTATTTATGGGAGACCATGTTGAGAGTTTATTTTTAATAAATGACAAAAATGCAAAATCCTACCTTCCACTTTAATCCTTCTTGGATCAAATGCTTCCCTTTTCATCTGCCACTCAGGATTCTCTCCTCTCTCCATTGGTAAGAATGTAAGAACGTAGTGTTGTAGAACCATGACTCAGATATTTCATTTTGATTAACAAGTGTTCTATTTAGTTTGTGGTCTTTCTGCAAAATGCTTCCCAGCATTTTTTTGACGATTTGGTTTCTCAGATAATGCTGTAAGTTCTTATGATTGTCGTGTTTGTTTTATATAATGCAATGGAAAATCAACACAATTGTTTCAGATTTTATACTTTTGTATTTGTTACTTCTCTCACCTTGTTTTCTTTTCTATTGGAATAACTTGTCTTTCAATAAGAAACCAAACAGCCTCTGTGAACTCTGCTTTCCATAGTTTCTTTATCTCTTATTTCCATGTAAATGGAACTTTTCAAACAGGAATGGTCATTTACAATATCATGTGTACGTGTATATTGAAACCCATATCAAAAAGAGAGAAAAATCAGAATTATGAATAAGTAAGATGTCCCATGATGTTAACCTCTCTTTCCCCGATTTTCTTTTTGGGGATAACTTGTGTCTATCATTTATAAAACAAACAGCCTTTGTAAGAATTATGTAACATTTTAAACAGCCTCTTATTCGATGGAAATCCAATTTCAACGTGTATAAAAGAAAGTTTATAATTTATTAATTTAAAAATTATGCCCTTCTGTTTTGCTTTAAGAGGTTGAGAGGAGTGTTTGAAAATATCTCAAAGTTGAAAGGCAAAATTAACATTTTTTTTCCTTTGACAAACAAAGAAAATGATATGTATTTGAAGATGTTAGAGTATAACTGTATAAGTTTGGTGAATGTGTGAGAATAGTGGACCAATATATACAATTATGTATACTTGTTTTTATTGGCATCAATTGTTGTCATTGGTAATTGGTAACTCTAATAGAATTTGTAATTACCCAGCAATCATTCTAGAGTAAAAGAAGTTTTTGACAAAAAAAATCATTTACATGATTAACCTTGAACTTTAAAGGATACTTGAACTTCATCGATTTGTTTCTTAAGTTTATTATAGAATGTGGCCTTTTTCATTATTTCATTACCTTTAATTTGCACATGTAAATTTATATTGGGCTTTGTTATATCAAACTCTGTGTGGTTTGTATTTTTAGATTTACATCCATGGTAATAGTATCTGATAAGGAGCATAATGTTTTTGAACTTTATTTGTGTACATTGTGATGGAAAATACTAATAGCATTTTGCTTTGCTTAGGAGAAGAGAATATGTTTTTCAACAACTTTTCTGTGGCAGGAAGTTTCAGCCAATGGTGATATTGAAATTTTATAGTTTTAACTAGTTGAGACATGGGAGTATATTGCTTTGTTTGGTCCATTGGTTGGAAAGTTGAACTGCTTAGTAAATGAAACAAGAAAAGGGGGGTAATTTTGTTACTGAAGGCAACATCTTGTAATATAGGTTTCACTTCTGTGATATGGTTCTTCCATTTACATTAAATCAATTTTCAAATATAAGAGGTTTCTTTGGTTGTTTTGTTTTTTTGTCTAATGATTTAATTAGGAAAATAGCTTGGTCAAGTGTGTAGAAAGAGCAGCATGAAGGCATCATGCAAGCCAAATCCACCTACTTTTGTCTTTTCTTAGAAATTAATAAGTTAAGTCTGTTGCAGTTTTTTTTTTTTGGAAATCTCCTTCTAGGAATGTGACGTTAGCTCACTTTTGTAATTCTGATCGTGGCTATTAAATTAGGGCACAGTTGTATTATTGGTATCAAGTAATTGTTTGAGACACATATCCTCTTCTTGCTGTCTTGAAGTCATTTCATTTCTAATGAAATGGGGTAGGCTTTGTTCATTAAGAGGAAATGTGGTAACAAGTGCTTGATAATTAGTTTGAACATGTTCTTTATGCATTATGTCTCAGTTGTAGATAGTAGAGGGATATTTGTAACAGAGAATGCATGATAATCAAATTTCTTAATTTCAAAATAGAGTAATATTTTCTGTGTATATTTTCCATGCAGTTTTTGCTATCAAAAATTTTGTTTTTGACTTCATATCACCATTTATGAAGTTGGTTTCACACGTTTTTATACAGTTTTTGCCATAATAGATTTTGTTTATGACTTGATGACCATTTAGGCATACTTTCAAGTTGGTTTCAACACTATCCCATTTTCTGTCTTCTGTCATAAATTCTGTTTTGGATTGACGACCATCTTGGCTTGCTTATAAGTTGGTTTTAACATTTTTTTCTTGAAGTTTTTTATGTCACAAACTCTGTTTTCTTTTGATGACCATTTGGACATGTTTTCAAGCCTTCTCTATTGCATTTTCATGTGTTTTTGCTATTGGAGATGCCCATTCGGTTTTAATCTTGTTTTGAACATATTTTCATGCCTCTTTGAACTATTTTTCACCCATCTTCATATATGGAAAGTTCTATTTTGATTGGCCTTGGTTATGTTATGTGTATATTTCATTGCCATTATGTTTTCTTGCATGTATATTGTTTTCTTCTGTTTTTGATTGGCAGAAATGCCTTCCCTAGTTGAAATAATAAAAAGGTTTATATTCATCCTCATGGTTCACATCACTATAAATCAAATTTAGTTTCTCATTATTAATTATTGCAAATAAAATGCAGTTTACTTTAGTTATTATATGTTCAATTATTAATTCTCCATCTGATTAAATTTGTTTGAAGGTTATCTCTACTGATAAAATAGTCGATGTAAGAAGTATTTTCGCTGTGAATGCAGAGTCATGCCACTTTATAAATTATTTCTTATTCCATAAGGTAGGTAGAATATTCAATTACTTTTTGTCTGGATTATAAATAAGTTAGGGCCGTTTACACTTAGTTGGCCTGTGATTTAAAAGTTTGCTTTCGAGTATCTTTTGGTTTGCGCCGTTAACATTTTTGGGCCTTGTGGTTTTGTTCGGTCTACTTTTAACGCACCTGTCATGTGTCACACACGTGACTCACTAAAAAACCAAATTTTCATTCTCATCAGCCAATTTATGCCTACAAACCTTAATCCCCAATTTCTAAAAAAAACTTATATTCATTGTTTATCATCTATGCCATCTTAATCTAGTTTATTTTTCTTTCCTCCCTTCTCTTCAACTTTACTGACCCCAAATTGGCGAATTCTAATATGAACATTGATCTTTGATACATCTTGCATGTCCTTACCGCATATCATTCTTTTACAAATTCCTCTAATTTATACCTTTCTCTTTGGTGACATATAATATTTTCTTAGCCTGAACGTCCTATCTCATCCTTTCATCATTTTTTTCCTCAACTGTTCTCTATAAGTATCTGCTGTCCTATGATAAATAAATAGAGGCGCCTCTCAAAATTCAAAATTCAAAAGTTGAAATATTGAGCCCAAAAAGACTAAAAAATTAAAAGCAATAACAATTTTGCAGTAAACTATCTAAGAATCTGAAAAAATAAAAAGGAAATCAGTTGGAAACTCATATTGTCATGCCACTTGAAGCATATCTGAGTACCTGAGGTGAACCTTACTACTATATGATGGCTCGACCATCTTTCGTTGCTCATCAATACTATCTAGTCGACTCAGAATGAACCTAACTACTTAAGGAATCGACAACTAGATAGTCTAAAGTAACTTCCCTCGCAGCATCATGGGTACCTCATTGATCTTTCAAACTGTAATGCTTTTTCATCTTTGTTTCTCTGCCATTGCGACTCTGTTAAGTTGTTTTTCATATAGTGACGTGGAATCATGGGCTCCATTATTTCATCATCAACATCAGAAAATGCCATTGCCAAGTGTGTTGGCACTTGGCACTTAGAAACAGTACTGGAGAAGTGGTGATGAAGAAATCTTAGAGTGATGAGATTGTTTTTGTAGATCGCATGAAAGGATTAGTGAAGAAGAGGATATGGCTTAGGTATAATAACAATAATAATTTTACATTTGTCGGAGATCATTTTGATAGTTTATTTTTAATAAATGAAAAAATAACACTGATATCAAAAAGAAACATTAATGTATCACCACAAAAAAGAAACATGTTATATGAAAAATAACAAGCACACGAAACAGAGGAAATATGCAACAGTATTCGAATAGAAAATACCCAAGGATCAAAAGGTATGATGTCTCAATGGTCACAAGGACCTTCACACTAAAGATAGCAGAAAAGAAAGATACAAAATGAGAGGAGAAACAGACAAGAGAGAAACAGAGAGGAAGAGAATTGCAGAGAGAGAGAGAGAGAGAGAATTCAGAGAGAGAAGTCATAACAATAATCTTCACACTTCTCTCACATCTCCATCTCCTATTTAATTATTTTCGTTAGCCTTTCTTTCCATGCGCATCTTCCTCCTAAATGGTTGGGTGCCATCTGTCTTGGGACCACAGTTTCATTCTCATGGTGACACGTTACATTCCTCCCCTCTTGAAAAGCGACCTTGTCCGCAAGGTCGAGACATTGAGAACAAGCATGAAACGCTGCAAGAAGCTCCCACGATGGCGGCACGCCACTGTCCAATGCGACCCATACTTCACACATTCGAAGCATAACAGGGGAATTTAATATGGCCGGCATCGTTGATGAAAGTGAAGAAGCAAGAGGCGTTGATTCCATGAAACGAAGCAGGGGAGTAAGTTGAAGTCCCTGAAATTCATACTCCGTCAAGTTGAAGATGAAGAAAACAGAGTGTAGGCTTGCAGATTTATGAATTTGAAAGCAGTACACAATTTCTTTAATACATTCCACAGTAGACGCGGAGATAAGAAAATTCGAACCAAGTGTTGGGCTTCTCCAAAAGTGCAGGAAGTGGTGATGGTATGACTGTAGCCCCTCAAAAATGGAGTCGCCGTTTTGAAATTGCCGTTTAGCGTGATTACTCTGGGCAAACTGATCCATACGAGCTTGGTAGTATTGAGGAGGCAACTTGGGATGATCGAATAAAGCATCACCAACTTGCCAATGCGTCGACTGTATTGCATAAAAACGCTAGGGAGACGAGAATGGAACAACGAAGCAACCAATTTAAGTGAGAACTTGGGTAACCTTGCGTCAATCTCACATGAAAGGGAAGTAAATGGACCTGGAACCAAGCAATGTGGGTCCAATAAATTTAGGCCCAAGGTTGTATAAGGCTCATCAATTGGGATCCATTCCATGGTTAAGAAATGGACTCCAGCATTCGAATAAGCAAGCCCCTTTTTGTTTATTGAATAAGAACAAAGCCCTTTGAGATGAGTCAAGATAGCTTGTTGGGCCTTAAGTTGTTGGGCCAAGTCTGATTCCATAATGGGTAATGCATGGGTGGACAACTTGATTCTCTTACCGTGGATATCACAATTGATATTGCAAACCCTAAAAGCTTCAACCAATGAATATTCATGGCCGATTAAGACACAGAACGGCGGAACTTGAGTTGCTGAAAACGTCAAACATTTCACAATCCATGGTTGAATGAACATGTCAAAACAACCATTGTCAAGTAGAACATGTACCTCCATCCCTTGGGTGGAACCTGTGAAGTGAATGGGATCAATGGCCGAACTCAAAGTCGGCGGCACAATGGTTATTGGCGGAGGAAGACAAGATGGGGTGGAGCACATGCAAATAACAGAAACAGAGCAAGGATGAACAATTACTTCTGAGAATGAACGGAATGACAGTAAGGGCACAGAGACTGGAGGAGGTTCGCCAACAGAGAACTTAACTATGAAATAAGCAAAAATAAACGTGCCCGCTAGAAGCTCTACGGCCTGGTGACCGTGTAGCTTCGAAGGCCAACAAGGTAACGGTGAGTGGTCACCAATCATAGGGTTCAAACCAAGGTGAATGCCTACGTGAAGAAGTCGAGCAATGAAGCCATGGAGGTCAATTTGTAGGTGCAGCGAAAATACCCTATTAATGGAATAGAACGATGAATCAACCAATTTAGGTGAGTGCCTTGACTTGTGCTCTGAGATGAGTGCTGCTGAAATATTTTTGCTCTGTGATTTGGTATCTACTGGCAGCTTCTCATCTTTCTCTTTTTCAACAACGTCAAGAACTTCGAAGGGTTCCTTGAGACGACGGAGGGCATTAACGATGTCCTTGAACGTAGATGCATCGACCATAGATTGGGAGGGACTAATGTGAGTTGTAGAAGATGGCTCTGGATTCATCGGCATCTTCATTTTCTCCTTATTTTTCATCGGCATCATCTTCGAAACAGTTTCTAAAGAATTTTCTATGCGGTCCATTCTTTTCACATATTCTGCATCCTGTCGTTCCATCAAACCCACAAGTTTCTCCACCCGAGTTGCTAGCTCACGGATGCTGTCATCTGTCACCATGCTTGAGTTATCTACGTCTCTCAACGAAAGCACCAATGTTATATGAAAAATAACAAGCACATGAAACAGAGGAATATGCAACAGTATTCAAATAGAAAATACCCAAGGATCAAAAGGTATGATGTCTCAATGGTCACAAGGACCTTCACACTAAATGTAACAGCCGAGGAAAATTTAAATTTATTTGAGGTGAATTATAATTCTAAGATTTGGAAAAGGAAGAGCAATTATTTTTGGTAAGAAATTGTGAAGGAATGGTAAAGAATTTTGATGGAAATAAGTTGAGGAAGTGTAATTTTATTAGTGGAAAGGACCAAAGTGCAAGTTGGGGAAACTATTTTTGTTGTGAATGAAATTAATTTAATTTGAGTAAAAGGCTCTAGGGACCAAAAGGGAATTATTGAAGGACTTAATTATGAATTTATGGCAAAGTTGAAGTAAATTTAAGGGATCTCATGGAAAGGAAATAGAAAGTTTAAGGGAAAGAAATGTAATTTTAGCCAAAGTGATTAAATGATATATATATATATATATATACTAGGAAGGAGAAGGAGTCGAAGAAAAGGAAAATTAAGAAAGAAGAGGAAGCCAAGGTCGGTGGAAGCAAGGGAAGAGGAGAAAGTGAAGA
>QANZ01056500.1:358280-373187 GCA_003254925.1 Chamaecrista fasciculata | reverse complement strand
GTCACATCGGAACAATAAACAAACATATGTATATATATATCAATAACAATCCTAGTTATGCAAACAAGTTATTGTAATGTTGGCCAAAAAAAAAAAACAAGTTGTTGTAAACCACTCTTTAGCAAACCCTAAAGAGCTACTTCATTAATCGTGAGAGAGACAAACTCCGGGAATGTCAAGGTCCCATTACTTTAACGAAATATGATCTGCGACTTATATATAACAAACTTTAACAATTACACTTGAAAGAGTTAGTCATACCTCATAAATGCAACATCAACATCTAGACTTTACAACGAAACATGATGAACTTAGGTCACATCCTTGAGGCATTCCTCAAGTATCTACCTAATTAGTTACTCATGCTCTAAGATGAGAACTATTCTAAACTAAAGAGAGAATTGGAGTTTTCTTCTAATTTCGGTGAATTGGTGCTCTGAGCGTAGAATGACGACCTCTATTTATAGTGTGGAGTAGTGTGCTTGATCCGCAAGTCAAGAGAAGATTTTTGCCTCTGGGTCGTGGGCTGCGTCGGCGACCCAATATGAAGGCGCAGCGGAATATCTGCGATATTTCGATTATATCTTCGTATCTTGAATCGTAGCCGTGCAAAACATACTCTACTGCTTCGGAATATTCTGAGCCGCGAGATTTCCCATTCTGAGCCGTTAGCCCAAAGAGACGGCGCAAACTCAATATCTTCTGAAGCTTATTTGCTGACGTCATATTCTGGAATATTCTTGCGCCTGTGAATCATCGAATCTGGGTCGGCGGCCCACGTGCGGCGCAAGGATTATCTTGTGCTCAACTCGATCTTCTGGAATATTCTGATATTTCCCTCTTGGTTTGGCCCTGTTTGGATATCTGAAACACTGAATAAACCATTAAGTAGCACCTATTTATAAAGTATAATAAATAACGCTAATTAACTCATTTTATCCACTTTATTTCACCATACCTTAGTGTTGCCCTTAGCATATTAATTGGTCTAATTCTAATATATTATTATTATAAACATACCAAAAGAAGGCCAAATAACTTGTTCACTTTTGGGCTGATCAATAACCATAAAGCCACTTCAACCTCCTTTATCAAATTCTCCAATTAAACAAATTTCAAGGAAATTCAAATAACATTTCATTTTGTGAGACCTACAAATAAACACCATAAAACTCTTTTTCCAATATCTTTATGATTTTTATTCCTACACATATTTAAAATACTTATACAATTATTTCAACTGACCACAATCATTACATACTATTTTAGATAATTTCGCACGTCACTTTTCTCCAATATCTCTCAAACATACAAAACACCACTTTATCATATCATGCTAATATTTTACCTCTCCAATACTATATTCTCCAGTATATTACTTATTGCCATTCCAAAAAGACCCTTAATTTATTGTAACATTCAAATATAAGTGGTAGGGGTGTTCAGCGGTTCAGGCCAACCCACCAGCCCGTTAAAACCAACCCAACCCACAGGTTTGGGTTAGTTTGCTTTGGGCTAGCGGGTTGGTTTTGTTTAAAAATTCCCAACCTGCAGTGGTTTGTGTTGGGTTGTGGGCTTCAGAATTCTGAGTCCGCTCAACCCAACCCAACCCACAAGTCCGCCATTTATTTATTTTTATTTTTTAATTTTAATATATACGACTCTTGAACTACTTTTTCCCCTTAGCCTTAACGTTGCATTAATGACTTCACTTTCAATTAATCAAGTTTAACTTGTATACGTCGAATTCAACTTCTTTAGATGAGTATATATGACTTTCAATCATATTATTAATTCATAAATCATAATAATAAGACATTTTTTTTTATCAAAATTCAATATTAAAAAATTGTAAAGTCAAGTATATTTTTGAAAAAAAAAGATTCTTTGCTAATTGAAATGGGTTAGCCCGCCCAACCCAACCCATTGTTGTTTAGTTTGGGCTGAAATATTTTTTTCTCAAAACCCAACCCAAACCAAGTCGTCCTCAGAAAATTCCAATCCAAACTAACTCGCCTTAAACCCAACCCAACCCATACCGCGAAAACCCCTAATCTATGAAGCATGGACACTGACACGGACACGGACACATCGACACACCAAACTCTCAAAATTATGCGACACGACACGACATATATTTATATATATAAATAATTAAATATTCATATTTCTTAATGAAAAATTTAAAAATTACAATTTTTATTCATAACATATGTCATATCTATTATTATTTTCTCTTGTCTATCATGTTAAAGTTACGAAAAATTGATTTATATTCTAAAATTTATGGATATGTGTCGTGTCGGTGTCGTACGGGTGTCGGACACTGACACATGTCTGACACGGCGACAAGTCTTTAAAATGAAGTGTCCATGCTTCCTAGCCCCTAATAAATGGTCTATTTTTCAAATAAAAACTCTAATTTTAAATGTTTCTAAAAAAAGAAAAATTACTTTCATCAATCTAAACTCATTTTTAGAGGTAACATTTTGTTTTCAGCCGTTAGATTTAATTTCTTTTAGTTTCGATATTTATGTTTTATAAATAAAATTGAAAAAAAATAAAATCCAACAATTAAAAAATAAATTTTACTCAAAATAACCACTTCTCTATAAAATTATCCGTTTTACATTAATTATATTTCAAAACTCAAATAATCAATCTAACAATTAAAATTTCATTAACTAAAATTATCATCTCTCCAAGTGCATTTCTTCCTTTCATGAGTCCCACCGAAATAAATAATATGTTCCACACACCCAATAAAAACATCAATTGGCATTTATTATTGATTTATTTCTCTTACGTACATTGCCTTTCATGAGTCCCACCGAATTAAACAATATGTTCCACACACACCCAATAAAAACATCAATTGGCATTTATTATTGATTTATTTCTCTTACCTACTAAACTCTAGGGTGGGGTCCGTCAGTCATGGAGCTGTTAAGTGATGATGTGTCACTGTTAAGTGCTTAGGGGCTCTTAAATGATGAGTTAACATCCAAATAATATATCCTACTCATTTTTCATTTGACACCTCATAAAAAGGACTGGTATGCAATATATTATAATATTTCAATATGAAACACAAAAAAACCCAAGGGCTATTGTGAAATTTTCACGCTCCCCTCTTCTTCATCTTCTTCTTCAACGCATAGAAATTCCGAAAGAAAACTTGAGTTCCTCAACGTCACGAGTTATTGGTGCATTAACCCAAGACTTGAGATTAGATCGCGGCGGTGTTCCTCGAGTGTACACATCGTCGACCTCGAACAACGCCATCGGGATCCTTGGCGTCAGAATCCTCTCGATTCCGCACGACCGGTGTTCGACGCACCAATCCTGGATAATTCGCCGAATGGCATGATTCGGAACCTGATTCGCCATTGGATAAGTGACATTGCCGGCCTCGATCCACTGCTCGATGCTCTCTCGGTCGTAGGTGATTTTCGGTGGAAAGAGTCACCGGATCTTTCGTTAGCTCGAGACTCACCGAACACCGAAAATGTGCCGGAACCACCGCCTCAGGTTTAAATCACCGTCGGGAAGGCCTTTCCCCTTGTGGCCTCGTCGAAAAACTCTCCTTAGGGTTCCGGTCAAAGCTAAGATTAATATATTAATGGAAGATGAGAGGAGGAATCAAAGAGGAGGAGGAGGAATGTGGGTGAAGAGATGACCATGGCGGCGGAGAAGGAAGTTGAAGAAGAAGATGAAGAAGAGGATAGCGTGAAAATTTCAAAATGGCCCTTGGTTTTTTTTTTTTGTGTTTTTGATATTGAATTGTTATAATATGTTGCATTCAGGTCCTTTTATGAGGTGTAAAATGAAAAATGAGTAGGATATATTATTTAGATGTCAACTCAGCATTTAAGAGCCACCTAAGCACTTAATTGTTACACATTATCACATAAATTGGCATTTATTATCCATTTATTTCCCTCACTATGCTCCCAACTTTTTCTTTTATTTCTCCTACTAAACTTCAAACTTAACGATATAGTCATGTCAAGTGAATCTCATCATCCATCTTGTTTAAATTCCATTTACACAAAGGTGCATTTTTTCATAGCTAAACTGAAACACTAAAACTCTAGCTCATAATTCTCCTACAATGTCACAACAAACATCATCCTTAAAAGTTCTTGAAATTTGTCGCGTGGCTCCGATACCAGAAAAGCCTACTTCCGCTGTCGTTGCAACCTCTTTTTCCTTCACTATCTTCGAGAAGAATTCGGTGAGATTTCCACCCGTTGATCATGTTTCCTTCTATGAATTCCCTCATCCACCTTCCTCATTCTTCGATTCTGTTCTTCCAAAACTCAAACACACTCTCTCTCTCACTCTTCACAAATTCCTCCCTCTCGCCGGGAACATAACATGGCCATTTCACTCTCCTAAACCCATCCTCACCTACAACTCCGGCGATTCTGTCTCCTTCATTGTAGCCGAATCAGACTCAAATAATTTCAAACATCTTTCGGGTTCTGCTTCTGATGCTGCTTTCTCTAAAGCTGAAGAAACCCGATTGCTCATACCCCAATTGACCAATTCCGATGAACAATCTTCTGTCATAGCTTTCCAAGTCACTCTGTTTCCAAACTCTGGGTTCACTCTTGGAGTCAGTGTACACCATGGCGTCGTCGACGGACAATCAGGCAATTTGTTTATGAAAGCATGGTCCTATATTTGCTCAATGTCTTCATCATCGTCGTCATTGCCGGAGAATCTCACTCCATTGTTTGATAGACCAAAAGTGGTCAAAGAACTAAGTGACATATACGAGAATTCATGGTTACAGGGTGGACCAAACGATAGAAGCTTGAAGATCATCCAAGAAGGAAGGGGAGATCCAGCGAATCTAGTAAGGGGGACGTTTGAATTATCCCCATCGAGTATTCTAAATCTTAAGAAATATGCAGAATCGAAGCTTAATAAAAAGGAGGAGGCTCATATATCAACATTCTCAGTAGCATGTGGTTATGTGTTGGAATGCCTAGTGAAAGCAGAGAAAACAGAACAGGACAGAGCAATTGTCGGGATCCCTGTGGACTGCAGGCCTCGTTTGGATCCTCCACTTCCACCCACATGTATAGGAAATTATATAGACGCAACCTATTTTGTGTGTGAGACAAAAAGTTTGTTGGGGGATGATGGGTTGGTTAGTGTTGTTGAGGGGATAACTGAAGCTTTGAAGAAATTTGAAAAGGGAGAGATAAGTTTAATAAAGGGAATCAATTCACCTATTAAAATGTTTAAAGACCCTAATCTTAGAACTTTCTCTATTGCAGGGTCACCTAGGCTTGGGCTTTATGGGAATGATTTTGGGTGGGGAAGGCCAAAGAAAGTGGAGATAGTTTCTATAGATGACACAGGAGCATTTTCAATCTTAGAAAGTAGGAGTGGCAATGGAGGTATTGAAATTGGGTTGGCGTTGAAGGAGCCTGTGATGAAGACTTTTGCTTCTATTTTTCTTAAAGGGAAGATCTGAATCCTCGTCATGCTTCCAAAGCATTCATTTGATCGCTTGGAATAATTAAAAATAAAAAAAATAGTTTGAGAGGTATTGTACTATAGTGACATACTAATCATCCTGTTGGTGTGTCGACTAAAAGAGGACGAGATCAATGCTCTTCCTCAATTTTATGTTTGTAACTAGAACTTGAACCTTAGAATTGTGCTCTTTGGGTTCTCTCTTTGTTCATGTTATGTTGTTTTTTCAATGAATTTCTATCCTTATAAAAAAAAAGGTGGTGAAGCCTCTTCATGCAAGTATTAGGTTTTGCAAGTTGCATAGGATGTTTACTCAAATAAAAATAATCGTAAATTACACTTTGGTACCCTGAAGTATAAATCATTTCGCTTTGGTACCTGTTCTTTCAAAAGTGAGATTTTGGTACCTTAATCTATTTTCCGTTGGCGTTTGATACCCAAAACTTTCTTTCAAAAGTGAAGGAAGAAGACGATTGAAGAAGGAGGAGAGAAGATTTGGGTTTTTTTTTTTTTTGTAAAAATTGTTTCAAATACTAGTTAATTTATTTTTTCTTACACTTTAGTCCTATTATAAAAAGAAAGGACCTTAATTCAAAACAATAAAACTTTTTGGGTAATGTGAACTAATTTTTTCTTTTATTTAACATAAAAATTAGATAAAAATTGGAAAGAGACTAACGGTGGAACATTTTAGAAACTTGAGGGACCAAAACAGAACCTTGAACAAACTTGATGGACCAAAATAGGACTTTGGCCTAGATTTTTTTAGGAAATTACTATTATACCCTCATTGATTTGACCTAAATTTAAGAAAAGGGTGTTATTTGCACGTAATTGAAAACTTAGAGGTCCTATTTGCACAATTTGAAAACTCAGGGGTGTTATGTGCACCCAACCTAAAACTCAGGGGGTGTCTCTACANCATGTAAAGAATCAAACTTTGCATTAGAGACTCACTCACTAAATATATATATATATATATATATATTTTGTTGTCTATTAAAGAGTTCGACATATGCATTTTAATAAAATTATATATATTATAAGTTAAAATCTCATTTTTGTCCTCAAACTATAAGGTAAGTTTTATTTTGGCCGTAAACTTTTTTGTTCCATTTTAATCCTAAAAATTGTACATTTGTTCAATTTTGGTCCCAAAAATGTGACTTTGTCAAGTTTTCGCCATCATTTATGACTTAGACCGTTGAAATGGACTATTGTTCTCTCATATGTTTCTTAGTATAAGTGAGTTGACAAAGAAAAAAAAAATTTATTCTTAGTCACAAATTGGAAATAAAAAAACAACAACAAATTTATCTTTAATTTGCGACTAAAAATGAAAATTTTTTTCTCTTTATTTGTGAGTTTACTTATTATAACACATACGAGAGATAAATGATCCAACTCAATTATTCATATTAAAAATAATAGCATAAACTATATGAAATGTTTGAGAACCAAAATGGAACAAATGTAAAAGTTTGAGAAATAAAATTGAACAAAAAATAGTTTTATCTCCAACATAAAATTTACCTTATAGTTTAAGGACCAAAATGAGTATTTCACCTATAAAATACTAATCAAATAGATTAAGTTAAACTTTAATTTTAGGCCCTTTAACAACATTTAAAATTTCTCTTGAAATCCAAAATAAAGTGTGGGGCTAAAGAAATTTTTTAATTCTGTTTTGGTCCCTGTTTTAATTGCATTCTGGTCCCTGTTTTTATTGTATTCTGGTACCTGTTTAAATTACAATTTGGTCCCTGTCTCAATTCTGTTTTGGTCCCTGTTTTAATTGCTTCTAGTCCCTGTTTGAATTACAATTTGGTCCCTATTTCAATTCTGTTCTGGTCCCCTTTTTAATTGCATTTTGGTCCCTGTTTTAATTGCATTTTAGTCCCTGTTTCAATTAGCTTTTGATTCACTCCTCATGAGCATTTTGGTTGACACGTTTTGGATGATGTTTTGGTTGCTCTCCCAAACCGGCCCTTTAGTCTTATGAGGAGTGAATTTTTGCATACCCTGAAAGAAAACCGGCCCTTTAATTGATGTTTTGATTCCCTTATTTCTGTTTTTGTATAGGTTGGGAGAGAAAGAACCGAGAAAAGGGATTTAAAGTCTGGATGTCATGTGTATTTTTGGCTCATTCATGTTCCCTTTGGTTGAATAATGCTTTCACATTGAAACTTTTAAAGGAAAGATTTTGCCGCTGTTCTTATTTTCATGAGGTTTGTGACATGTGTTAATATATTTTCTTGGATAAATGTGATTTGATTTTGGGCTTGAGAATATTTCAATTCTCGAACCACCATTGCTGAACTTTCTGAAGCTCGGTTGGCCAAATTGATTGTGCATGTATCGATTTTTTGCAAAATTTGTTTAGGGCAAACGATTTTCAGGGTCGGAAAACAATAACCCAACAAATAATTTCAGAAATAATCTCAGATATTATGCCACATCAAAGAGTCCAAATTACCAAAAACAGAAGTGCAAGGTTCGATTTTCATTCTCCAAATTAAACACGATTTGAGCAAGCATTTCTTTTATAACATTAACGCTAGCTAACCATCAGAATGCAGGTGACAAGAAAATTAAATTAATTGCTCACAAAACATATGCATGAGACGGAGACTAATTTGAAGGACCCAAAAAAAAAAAAAAAGGCTAAGTGTCACTGTTCATCATCATACTTTCTTGGATAAATTGCAATTTGGTACCCTGTGGTTAGGGGCGGTTCCCCTTTGATACCCTGAACTTTGCATTGTGGTACCCCGTGGTTTGCTCCGTTAGCAATTTGGTCCCCTGAGGTTTTTTTCTGTTAGGATTTAACGGCAAATGTACGTTAAAATGTCAAAAATCTCCCAACAAGTCTTCTCTTATGCGTTTAAGTCATTTCCCTTTACTAAAAGGGATCAAAACATAAAAAATTAATTATAAAAGGGTCTTTAGAATTCTAATATTATAGAATTTTTTCGTTTTCATAAGATTTCTTTTGAATAGGTGCTGATTTAATTACAATTTAATCCCAAAAGTTTATGATCTTTATCAAAATAGTCCTTAAAACCTCAAAAGACAAATGCGCATCTATGATTTATCAAAAAATCCCTATATTCAACTACACTACAAACAAATCAAAATCCCCTAAATTTTCCAAACTCAAGCCCCACAAATCAAAAACTTTCTCAACAACAAAATCAACATCATCAACAACCAATTTCTTCATACCGAATCAAAATTCAAAACTAAGGAATTCAATTTCTTCCTCAATTTTCCAAAATTTGGCATAATTGGTCCCTCAAAAGTTTTAATTTTTTTACATTAAGGACATTTTTCTTATATAATAGGATCAAAACGTAACAACAAAAAATAAATTAAGAGTATAATTGAATTTAAACAAAACAATCCTAACTTGAGGAAATCCCCAATTAACATCATCACTTTCTTCTTCTTCTCTGTAGAAACTAGAATCAATCTTTCCTTCATCGGAAATCCGTCGTCGTTCGCCGGCGATTTCTCCGACGCATCCTCATCAGAATATTCCGCCGCTGTTGGCATCGAAGGGTTTTGGGCTCTCTGCAAGAACATCCCTCATTTTTCGATTCCCATGTGTGTTCGGTTCTCTGCTTCCTCCCGAACCTGACGGATGGGTTGCGTGCTTGGAACGCCGAAGACGGACGGTGATGATGCGGGTGGCACGAGGGATTCCGGCGCGAGGGATTCCTCCTCGTCCAGCGTGGCAGCAACAGCAAATCTGATGAGATCGAGATTCTTCCCCAGGCTTCCAAATAAGCGAAGCATGAGAGCCCCCAGAATGTGATGGACCACCACTCTCCACGCTCGTTTTGTTCACGCCGTCGAGCTTCTCGGCGGCCATGAAAGTCCGTCACTACTCTCTCTCTCTTTGACGTTGTAAATTAATCTGCTCCTTAAAAGCGAACACACTCCTCAAAATTGAGGAAGAAATTGAATTACTTAGTTTTGAATTTTGATTTCTTAGGGTATGAAGAAATTTGTTGTTGATGATGTTGATTTTGTTGTTGAGAGGGTTTTTGATGTGTTAGGCTTGATTTTGAAAACATTTGGGGGTTTTGATTTGTTTGTAGTGTACTTGAATGAAAATTGTAGTTGAATATAGGGATTTTTTGATAAATCATAGATGCGCTTTTGTCTTTTGAGGTTTTAAGGACTATTTTGATAAAGATCATAAACTTTTGGGATTAAAGTGTAATTAAATCAGGACCAATTCAAAAGAAATCTTATGAAAAGGAAAAAATTCTATAATATTAGAATTCTAAAGACCCTTTTATAATTAATTCTTTATGTTTTGATCCCTTTTAGTAAAGGGAAATGACTTAAACGCATAAGAGAAGACTTGTTGGGAGATTTTTGACATTTTAACGTACATTTTTCGTTAAATCCTAACAGAAAAAAACCTCAGGGGACCAAATTGCTAACGGAGCAAACCACAGGGTACCACAATGCAAAAATTTTTCTTTCAGGGTACCAAAGGGGAACCGCCCCTAACCACAGGGTACCAAATTGCAATTTACCCTACTTTCTTTCAGCCACATAAAGTCAAAATTCAAAGTAATTGAAGCAATTTCAACGAGTTGCAACAACAATTTCAACAATTTACAAATTAGCAGAATTCTTGAAGCAAAATCACAACTTCACCAATAATTGAAATGTATATCAAATATCAATGAGAACAAGAATACAACAAGATCAAAAACTTAAACCTTTGGCTCTCATAATATTTGATGAAAAAATAGGAATTAAACAAATTATATAAATAATGAATCCCTAACATAAATTATGAGAAATAAATAAGTTATTAGAGATAAATTTACTAACTTGAAGTTGTCAAAATTATAATAGTCAAACCTGAGCAAAAATAAGCTTCACCCACATTACCTCAAGTGTTATGTGAATTAGCGTTATCAAGTTTTTTTTAAGAAAAAAACTTTATATAGACAAGGTTTCAACCGATAGGGAAAATCCCTCAAGAGATAATTTTATTATCAAATATTTGATGTGTCTCTAGTTCAAAATTCAAATTTTAAATAAGCTAAGTATCAAATAAAATCTAATAAGTTCATCAAATATTTGACTGTAAAGTATATTATTTCAACTCTACCACAAAATAACTCTATATCTAATTAGTAATTTAATGAGAAAATTACTAATATTTTCCGATTGTATGTGAGTTACGTTGGGGTCTTTATCAAATAGACATATGAATAATCTAACTCATCAAATATTACAATATTTAAACGAGGACCAAGTATATCCTCATTCATAAATACTAAATTAAATCACTTAATTAGTATAAAAACAAATCTAATAACAAATAATGCTAATCCACCTAGATTTTATACAAATAATAATAATACAAATCTAAGAACTCCAACAGGAAACTCCTTTTTCATTGATTATGGGCATATCCTAAAATCAGAATTATGAAGCATCCAATTTGATTTGGTCTTCAATTGGCCAAAGACAACAACATAAAGCAAATCATCATTGAGTCTGATTCCAAATCAGCTATTGATCTTGTTAACAGTTCATATATATCACTGCTCACCATCCATACTATAATCTATTTGTGAACTGCAGGTTGTTGCTGGAAACGTTTGAACAAATACCAGTTGAACCATATTTACAGAGAAGTTTCAAACGTTTGAACTCTTCCACATCTATCTTCAATTCGCTTCCTGTTTTTGTTTTTGCTGAATGCTTATTTTATGTTTGATCTCTTTGATTTTCGCTCTCCAAGGATCTGTAACAAAACATTATAACTCTTTGTTTGATCATTGCCTTATGTTTTGCTTATCTTATGTACTGTATTTTGGTTTGGTATAATGATCCCTTTCCACCAAAAAGAAAGTGTAATTTTTTATAAAAATAATATATAGAAAGGTAGAAGGAGAAGAAGAGGTAGAAGAATAGATACAAGATAAAGATAAAATATAATTATTCACTTGATAGAGGTACGTTCAACACTTGTGTACATCGTCTATTTATAAGACTTGTAAGGGTAACCTTCAACTAAGAATTAAACATGGCCTTAAGTCCTAATTAACTAGAGGTTACATAATATTCAATTGGCGGAGTTTTGGGAGTGGTAAGGACATCCACCATAAATTGTTTTATAATACTCCCACTTGGATGTCCATTAACGAAAAATGTGTTTCACTAAAACCTTACTAGGAAAAACCCAGCGGGACAAAACCCTAGTGAAGAAAAAAAAGTAAACCATTATAATTATACTCTCATTATAAGTTGTCTCATTAAAAACCTTTGTTAGGAAAACCCAGTGGGACAAAACCTTAACAAGGGGAAAAAGGCTACAGTGTGTTTAAACTCCCCCTAATGATTGCATCACTAAACGTCTCTTAGTTGTTGTATTCCAATCCGATTCACTGACTTTTCAAAATTGTTGTTGGTAATGACTATATGAATAAATCTGACTAATTGTTGCTCGAACGAATTGCTTGAACTACTTTGTCACATTTCCAGTGTTAGACTAAAAATTTCAAATGACAATTGAAAATCAATTTTTTAGGGTGAAAGCCAATTTTTTTTATGGAGGAAAGTAGTTGAAAATGACTCAAGGACTAACACCAAAAATTCTTGATAACTTTGGGGACCATAACAGAACCCAAAGAACTTAAGGGTATAAAACAAAATCTTGGACAAATATCAGGGACTAATATACAATTTCGCAAAAAAAAAAAAGATTGTTAACGATTTGATTTGGTTTTTGCAACCAAAAAATAGTGAATTTTAAACCCAAACCAAACTATTTATTTATCAGTTTGGTTCAACAATTTGATTGGTTTGATTCGATTTTAAACATATCTCACACCAACAATTCAAACTGTTCGATTTGGTTCAACAACAATTCAAACCAAACTATATGTCGCCCCATGCATAACACCCACCGGATCAATAGAACGATTTGGATTAGTTTTATTTTTTGGACATGAAAATGATTTGGATTAGTTATTAGATAGCATGAAACAACACATTGGATGTGAACCGACACCTAAATTAAAAAGATAAATTGACCACAGCTCACCTTAATTAACTGTTAAAAATTGATCAAAACTTTAATGTATTTAATAATAAATCATGAGTTTGAATCAAAATTATTGTTTTTAATGTTAATATCACTAAGATATTAATTATATATAACGAATAATAAATAAATTGATACTTAAAATTCTCTCAAATTTAATATTTTTGTTTAATAAATTAATAGTATTTGAAATTAAGAATTCTTAAATTGGTTTTTAGAGTTTAAATGACTATGTTAATGTAAATGAAACAACTAAGAGGAGGTGAATTGGTATTTTAAAAACTTTTGAGTTTTTATCCAACTCAAGTCCTTAACAGGATTGCTTGCAAAACACACAGTTAGGAAACAACAAATAATGAGATAAGAGAATATTACACCACGATGTATAGTGGTTCACACCAAGTTTGCACTTGATGTTACTTCCACTCCTCAAGCACACAACAAGAGAGTTTTTATAAAGTGGGTAACAAGTACACAAGAGCTAACCCTTTTCCCAAAACACACAGTTAGGAAACCGCTGATAAGGAGATAAGAGAAGATCACACCACAAATGTATAGTGGTTTACACCGAGTTTGCACTTGATGCTACGTCCACTCCTCAAGCACACAGCAAGAGAGTTTTTATAAAGTGGGTAACAAGTACACAAGAGCTAACCCTTTTCCCGGGAGTTCACCACAAGAGGTTTTACAAGCTCACTAGTACAATAAAATCTCAATACCAGCCTAGAAGCTTTCTAAGCTATTACCAAACCTTTCCAACCTTAAGCACTAAGGCTCATCTTATGGGTTTTACGCAGGAAGCTAGAATAGCCTTCTAGGAAATAAACAATGTAAGAGTAGTAGAGGGTTTGTATTTTTCTCACTAAGAGAGAATACAGAGAATAATTTTGATCGTTGTAAGTTGGTGTATCTCTTCAGTTCTTGTTCTGCTTCATATATATAGAGTCTCTAAAGGATGTAGCCGTTAGGAGTTGAGACTTCAATTGTCCAATATTGAAACGACTCTTTTGAAGATGAGAGCAAGTTTGTCCATCTGAAATCTTGATCAATCTTCGATTTGATCTTGCATTTAATACTTGATGGAGCTCATCAAGTTTTCTACTTCCTTAACGTTTATATACACGTTCTAAATCAACACATAGCATGTCAGAACCTTTCAACACTGTAGCCTCGAATTCTTCAAGATGATTGAGAGTGTTGATAGATTGAGTAGGTAGCAGAATGCCTTTTGCACCTGATCTCCTGCATCACACAGATAGCAAATGAGCGTTTTCTAGAAGGAAACTAGTGCAGTGCACATTCTTTTCCAGAAATGGTAAAAGCCATAAAATAAGGAAAATTTTTTGGCAAAAGTACAAAAAGCCTATACTTCTTTTAGAGGTCAACTTTTCAGACTTTGGGATGATAAAATTTATATATGACATTATCAAAAACATAATCCCAGTAATTAACAAATAATTAATCAATTAACGTCGACGCATGGATATTATTATTCTTGTTCTTGAATGCCACATAACTCTTTAGTTTCAATGTGTGAATGTGGCAGATCGAAAACGCCTCGAACAGTGTCATTCAGAACGGGGAGATTTCAAAGTTCGAGACTTTTGTTGTTGGGTCCACCGTGGCTCATCCAATTATGAAGTTGCAATTTTAAATTTATCGTATTCGAATTTGAAACGAGAGATATATAATTCATTTTGCTTGTTTGATCGTGAAATAAACAATTTGTTTTTAGGACCAATTTGATCTCGTATGCTGACGACTAAATTGGATAGAAAAAGTACTATTTAAGAACAATACGTAACTCTAAACTCGTTACATTCGAACTTGAAATGAGAAATATATAATTGTATTTAATGGTTCGGGACCAAAATTACTTTTTAACCTAAATGTCTTATATTTTATATAACGAGAGAATAAAAACAAATTAATATATATATATATATATGGAAGGTCAAACCAAGTTTAAAATTGTTGAAGATTAAAATTATGGAAGGTCAAATCATGTATGGGATTGAATCGTAGTGGAATTATACAACGTTTGACAGTACTGTCTATTAGTTAAAAATTAAAACAAATTACTCTTTTACCTACTAATTAATAATTATACTTTTGACTTAAAGTGAGTATTTGATCCAACACATAAGGGAAGAATGATAATATTTATTGGATTCCAAACGTACATAACATGTATATATATATTATTTGGAGCTTTGCGTGCCCACATGTAAAGTTGAGATTTATTATAAACCTAAAATTACAAAATAATAATAATAATAATAATAATAATAATAATAATAATAATAATAATAATAATAATAATAATAATAATA
>QANZ01056500.1:335174-348404 GCA_003254925.1 Chamaecrista fasciculata | reverse complement strand
AGAGAGAAAATTATAAGTGTAATAAATGAGGGTATGTAAAATTACTATTTTGTCTAGTTCTCTTTTTTATATTTGTATTAAAGTATAGGTAATTATAGGTGTGTAAGTAGGGATAGATTAGTAATTGTAAGAGAAAATGAGATGATGTTGTGAATGAGATGATGATGTGCATGAGATGAGATGAGATGGAGGTTCCAAAAAACACCCAACCAGTACTGTTCATCCAATCCTAGGATGAGATTAAGATTGAATGAGATTGGATTAGGATTGGGGTGTCCCCAAACAGAACCTAAGTCACTGAATCGGCTTCTTTCTTCTTCTTCTCTCTCCATCTTCTTCTTCTTCACTAGACTTGCCAGACTTGCTATCAATCTGAAAAACACAAACTATACACCATGTGATAATCTTCATTGAAAACATAGATAACTAACCCAACACATTTCATGCTAGCAAACTTATCATCCTCTTCACTATAAAAAGGGTATAAAGCAGATCATGAGGCATAATTCAATCTCACTGAACTCCATCGTTTCCGCATCCACCTTCCACAAGTTAAACGATGGCCCGTTACAAACGCGGATCTGAAATACACCTCCGAACAATGCTGACGAAGAACTCCCCGATCTGAAATCCACAGGAAGAGGAGGCCCAAGCTCCGAGGAACCCAAACGCGGATCGTAAATCTCCAAATCCAACTGGTCCTCGATATCGATGAGATTCCCGAAGAACTTCACGCCATCGACGACGATAAACCTAAGCGAATCGGAGCTACTATCGTCGGTGAAGACACCGAGGTGATGGTTTGTTCGCAGGAAATGGAGTGGCGGCGTGCGTGGGGTGCCAGGAGGTTTAGGGTTATAGTGTAGTAGAATTTAGACCGATCAGTCTATGTAGTGTCGTTTATAAGGTAATCTCGAAAGTTCTGGTTAACAGATTACATGTATTGTCATATGAACAACATTGTTTTGTCATATGAACTTATGTCTTTAATTCATAAATCCAAAAGGGGTAAGTCTTGTTGGGGTGCTCTTAAAGTCGACATGGCGAAAGCTTATGATCATGTTGGTTGGAGGTTTCTTGCAGTGGTTCTGAGGCGGATGAACTTTCCTGATCGGTTGGTGGATTGTATTATGAATTGTGTTACGTCTTCCTCGTTCACTCTTCTCTTGAATGGTCAAATATCATCTCAGATTCTTGCGTTTCGTGGGCTTAGGTAAGGGGACCCCCTTTCTCCGTACCTCTTTATCATTTGTATGAATGTTCTCTCCGGTCTCTTAAGTAAAGCTGAGAGGAATGGTAGCCTCCAGGGAATCCAGTTTGTGAGAAGGGCCCCTAGTATTTTACATCTTATGTATGCTGATGATCCCGTGGTGTTCTTTAAGGCGGACTCGCAGTCGGTTCTTTGCATGAAGAACCTTCTTGATGAAGCGGAGGCGAATATGGTGTGTTCTGAAGCGTAGGCTAGACAGTTGATAGAAGGGTTGATTTCGATAAGGAATAGGCCTGATTGCCTTCGATGGACATCTGTTACTATTGGGTTGTATAAGAGTGTTGTTGGCTATGATTTACTGCTGAAGTCTTGCCATTCGGAGTGTAGCAATCCTCGTTGTGTGACTCAGTTGTTCCCTTGGAAGGACTTTTGGCGTACAAAAGCGCCTATGAGAATCTTAGTGTTTTCTTGGAAAGGTTGGCACATGGCTCTTTCGACTTTTTTTAATCTCAACAAACATCACCTTAGATGAGACATGTTCTATCCATTTTGCGGTGAATTGGATGACTCAATAGATCATGCTTTCTTGAAAATGCCATTTTTTCTGGGTTGTTTGGTTTGGGTTAGACATCTCGTTAAGGTCTAATTCCCCTAGGTTCAGGAACACTCAGGTTTGGCTCAGATTCTGGGTTCTACGTTGGAAACAGGACCTGGAAAGGTTTGTCGTCATTTGGCTTACGGTGCTTCTGGGCATGGATGTGATTTGGAGGCTAAGGAACGAGGCGATTCATACGCGTAAACACGTCTGGCCGCAGAAGGCTATTCTCATGATAGTACATCTAGGGAGGTGCTTCGGAACGTCTTCAATGCTTCATCTGTTTCCAATTTTTCTGTTTCGAATTTTGTTAAATTGTCTTCTTTCATTGCATCGTCCAGTCATGGCAGGTTGACCATTGGTGCAGGCCACTCAAATGTGAGCCCTCCTCGGTCTGTATTCCCCGCTGTCTAAAGTTGGTTGCCCGGGGTTCGAGCATGTCTTTTCTTCACCATTTTTTATTTTAATAAAAAAATCCGCGATTTACGATTTTTTTATTTTTTAATTTTAATTTATAATCGAAGAAACTAATTGTTAACATTCTATCTTACTATTATCTGCATTATATTACATTATTTAAAACATATTTAGTTTTGTCCGACTACCAGAAAACTCCTCAGACATATATAATAGTATAGATTATTAGGCAAAAGTATTAATTTCATCTCCAAACTTTACATTAATTGTTAATTTCTTTCCTCAGTTTTTCATTCGATTAATTTTTTCCCCAATGTTTTACATTTTTATTAATTTCATTCTTTGACTAATTTCTTTCTATAAATTAAAGACAGACTGCATTTTGTTTTTCAATCTGAGTTAGTATTTGAGTTTCCTTTTCTATAAATTTTATGTTACATGTCATTAGCGATGTATATTCATTTATTAATATTTGGCTGATATAACTGACCAAAATGTGAAACAATGAGGATGAAATTAACAAGTAATATAAATTTTGAGACGAAAATAATATTTTTGTCTTATTATTATTAGGTCAAATTACACTTTGGTACTTTTAGGTATGAACCGATTCCACGGTTTTTTTATTTTAATAATACAAAAAAATAAAAAAAAGATTTTGATCACAGAAAAAAAAAATTATTCCCCATATGGGTGCCACGTGGCACCCGTTTATTTTTAATTTTTTTTTCTTTTTAAAAAATGAAATCGCAGACATCACTGCGATTTTATTTTCTTTTTTTAAAAAAAATTAAAAATATCGCAAACTTAACTGCGGTTTCATTTTTAATTTTTTTTTTTAAAAATTAAAATCGCACAGTTGACTGCGATTTTATTTTATTTTAAAAAAAAAATCGCACAATAATTGATTTTATTTTATTTTCAATTTTTTTAAAAGAATAAAATAAAATTGAACCCCATAGTTTGACCTGCGATTTGCAGTCAGAGGAGGGAAAAAAAATATTGAACTGTGTCGCACATAAGTATTGAACCGTGTCGCACAGAGGAGGGAAAAAAATTCAAAATTGTCCCTAAAATTATTGACAAAGTAACATGTTGCCATGTCTATAATAGTTAAAAAACCAAGCAAACAAGAAAAAAACAAGAAAAGCCAATTTTAAGCAAGCAAACGACATTTTTTGACGAAACGGAGGCGGCCAAACCCCTATTGGTTTGGGTTGGCCTTGTCTCGAAAAGTTACCCGAAATTCATATATCATTTGCTGAATTCTAACTTGTATAGCTCCCGATATCTTCGTTTAAAGTTCAAATATCCTACGTTTTCTCTCTGTACTATCTCGAAACTCATTTTTGGTACTTCCGTACCCTAGATCTCGCGAAAAAGTATCGAAACGACTACTCATAATGCCAAAATTGTTCGCCGGTCATTTAGTTATCGCGATATCAAATTTTGCTTGAACTTAAAATTTCTCAAATTTGTCATCTCAACATGTTACTTTGTCAATAATTTTAGGGACAATTTTGTATTTTTTAGATCACAGGACATACTTTATATAACATTTTGCTTGTTGAAATTGCAATCAATACGCATGTTCTGGCTCAACAGAATGGTGGAGAAAATTTTATCTTATGCAAAGTATGGGGTTCAATACTTGTGTGCAACACGACTCAATATTTTTTTTCCCTCCTCTGACTGCAAATCGCAGGTCAAACTATGGGGTTCAATTTTATTTTATTCTTTTAAAAAAATTGAAAATAAAATAAAATCAATTATTGTGCGATTTTTTTTAAAAAAGAAAAAATAAAATCACAGTCAACCGTGCGATTTTAATTTTTTTTTAAAAAATAAAATTAAAAATGAAATCGCAATCAAGTTTGCGATTTTATTTTTAATTTTTTTAAAAAAATAAAATAAAATTAAATCGCAGTGATGTCTGTGATTTCATTTTTTAAAAAGAATAAAAAATTAAAAATAAAAGGGTGCGATTTTTAATTGAAAAGATTTCATTTTTTTTTGTATTATTAAAATAAAAAAAACCCCGATTCCACTTTTGTATACTGTTCTTTCAAAAGTGACATTTTAGTGTCCTTTTTTATTCGTCGGTAGCACTTTGGTACCTAAAACTCATTTTCCAAACATTTTTACGAAAAAGAACACATACATGACCAAAAACATGAAATCTACCCTCCTAAACTCAGATTTCACAATTCAGCCTAGAAATAACATGAAATCCTCTGTCTTCAAGTATATATTGAATTGTATTTTTTTTAGGTTGAATCGTGTTTTTTCGGAGGCTAAATTTTGAAATTTGAGTTTAGGATGTGGATCTTGTGTCTTTATTTAACTATGCATATAACTTGCATGTGCTTTTTCCCGTCAAGAGATAACCAAAAAAAATTAAGTTTTGGGTATCAAACGCCAACGGCAAATAGATTAGGATACCAAAATCTCACTTTTAAAAGAACATGTACCAAAGCGAAATGATTTATACTTCAGTATACCAAAGTATAACTTACCATTATTTTTATTTGGATAAACATTCTATGCAACTTGCACAACCTAATACTTGCATGAAGAGGCTTCACCACCTTTTTTTTATAAGGATAGAAATTCATTGAAAAAAAAAACAACAAAACAGGAACAAAGAGAGAACCCAAAGAGCACGATTCTAAGGTTCAAGTTCTAGTTACAAACATGAAATTAAAAACAATTAGAAGAGAAACTAATCGATCAAAGGGAAATGACACAATAGTACAATACCTCTCAAACTATTAGTATGACACAATAGTACAATACCTCTCAAACTATTTTTTTATTTTTAATTAAAAACAATTAGTATGACACAATAGTACAATACCTCACAAACTATTTTTTTATTTTTAATTATTCCAAGCGATCAAATGAATGCTTTGGAAGCATGAAGAGGATTTAGACCTTCCCTTTAAGAAAAATAGAAGCAAAAGTCTTCATCACAGGCTCCTTCAACGCCAACCCAATCTCAATACCTCCATTGCCACTCCTACTTTCTAAGATTGAAAATGCTCCAGTGTCATCTATAGAAACTATCTCCACTTTCTTTGGCCTTCCCCACCCAAAATCATTGCCATAAACCCCAAGCCTAGGTGACCCTGCAGTCGAGAAAGTTCTAAGATTAGGGTCTTTAAACATTTTAATAGGTGAATTGATTCCCTTTGTTAAACTTATCTCTCCCTTCTCAAATTTCTTCAAAGCTTCAGTTATCCCCTCAACAACACTAACCAACCCATCATCCCCCAACAAACTTTTTGTCTCACACACAAAATAGGTTGCGTCTACATAATTTCCTATACATGTGGGTGGGAGTGGAGGATCCAAACGAGGCCTGCAGTCCACAGCGATCCCGACAAATGCTCTGTCCTGCTCTGTTTTCTCTGCTTTCACAAGACATTCCAACACATAACCACATGCTACTGAGAATGTTGATATTTGAGCCTCCTCCTTTTTATTAAGCTTCAATTCCGCATATTTCTTGAGATTTAGAATATTTGATGGGGATAATTCAAATGTCCCCCTTACTAGATTCGCTGGATCTCCCTTTCCTATTTGGATGATCTTCAAGCTTCTATCGTTTGGTCCACCCTGTAACCATGAATTCTCGTATATGTCACTTAGTTCTTTAACCACTTTTGGTCTATCAAACAATGGAGTGAGATTCTCCGGCAATGCCGATGATGATGGAGACATTGAGCAAATATAAGACCATGCTTTGATAAACAAATTGCCTGATTGTCCGTCGAGGACGCCATGGTGTGCACTGACTCCAAGAGTGAACCCAGAGTTTGGAAACAGAGTGACTTGGAAAGCTATGACAGAAGATTGTTCATCGGAATTGGTCAATTGGGGTATGAGCAATCGGGTTTCTTCAGCTTTAGGGAAAGCAGCATCAGAAGCAGAACCCGAAAGATGTTTGAAATTATTTGAGTCTGATTTGGCTACAATGAAGGAGACAGAATCGCCGGAGTTGTAGGTGAGGATGGGTTTAGGAGAGTGAAATGGCCATGTTATGTTCCCGGCGAGAGGGAGGAATTTATGAAGAGTGAGAGAGAGAGTGTGTTTGAGTTTTGGAAGAACAGAATCGAAGAATGAGGAAGGTGGATGAGGGAATTCATAGAAGAAAACATAATCAACAGGTAGAAATCTCATCCAATTCTTCTCGAAGAAGGTGAAGGAAAAAGAGGTTGCAACGGCATTGGAAGTAGGCTTTTCTGGTATAGGAGCCACGCGGCAAATTTCAAGAACTTTTAAGGATGATGTTTGTTGTGACATTGTAGGAGAATTATGAGCTAGAGTTTTAGTGTTTCAACTTAGATATGAACAAATGCACCTTTGTGTAAATGGAATTTAAACAAAATGGATGATGAGATTCACTTGACATGATTATCACGTTACGTTTGAAATTCAGTAGGAGAAATAAATACTAATTTATTATTCTTTTTGGGTGGTTGTTTGGGTGGGTATGATGTGACAATTGATGTTTAATTTGTTTTTATCTTTTATCTCTACGGATGCGTTTGTATTGATGAAACTATATTTCTCTTAGCATTTTTTTAAATTAGTTTTTATTTAGAAAAAAAAAACTATTTATATTTGGATGTTACAATATATTAAAAAGCACTTTTTAAATTTTTTTTTTAAACCACATAAGTATGGTCTACTTGCTTTTCATTTCGTCTCTTAACTAAGTAGTGAGAATTTAAATTTTACCTTGAGATATTGAAAGTATTTTGTGATCAACTATTTATCTTTAAATGAAATATTTGTAACGAATAAATTAATCACTACTCGCCACTGAATACTTTAGTTTATACAAAAATAAAATACTTTTTATAGTCAAAAGATAAAATTCCAGACTCCACTTAAAACAGTAAAAAAAAGTCAAAAACACGAGTTAACTCATAGAATTGAACGAGTTTGCGTTTCTACACCCCCAATCCAGGTTACGACTCAATGAGAAACGTAAATGGCTCTAAATCGTGTAGAATCGGGTGAACTTGTTGAAAATCGGTCGAAATCGCGAGTCCATGCCGAGTTAAGCGAGTTGATTTTTCTTACTCTTCTTCTTCGCAATCACATATGTTTTCGATTTATCCTTATCTGATTTTGAAATATGAATTTTAACTGCTGAAATATGAACTTCACGCTTCTTCTATGGCCGGATGTGTGTGGTCAAGAGCAAACCACAGTCGTCGGAAACTTCTGCCACTCACCATCTTCAACTCGGCGCTGCAACTTCTGTGTGCATTGCAATTATTCTCTGTATTTGGTGAAGAAAGAGGAAGAGTCGAAGAAGAGGCCAGCTATGACAATCTGCCCTACACATACCTAAACCCTCATCTTCTAGATTTTTCTTTTTATTCTGACTTTTCTACTCTCCTTCCTTTTTTCTCTTCCGTTTTCATTTTAATATACTTTTATATTTATATGACTTAATATTGATAAGGGGAGAATTATATATTTGTCTTTGAATAATAAGTATTTTTAAAATTTAGTCCCAATATTAATATGTCAAATTTTAAATTTTGTTACCTATATATTTTTATATATTACTTTTTTATATAGGTAAACTCTTATGATCTTATAATACGAGTTTACGTTATGATTTTACACCTCTCTTTCTGAGTTTACTCAAAAAAGCGTTTTTGACAACCTTAGTTAGATGCAAATTATACCCTTAAGTACATGTACTACACTCATGTGATTATGTGATTATATTAAAAATCACTTTATAACAGGCAAAAGTGTTTGAATGCAAATTTATAAAGTATTTTTAATAATGTCTATTGTGGTATTGTATGGGAAATGAGCTGGAGTTCTAGTGTTTCAGCCTAGTTTTGAACAAATGCAGCATTGCGTAGATGAAATTTTGGGCAATGCTACAAAACAAATGATTTGTTGAGTACTTGAGTTTATATCTTTTTTCTTTAAATTAATTTTAAAGATAATAGAAATAATTAATCAATCACCCCCATACATGAGGTAATTAACAACTGGCCTCTTACAATCAAACTCCATGAAATTTAACAAGATGATGACTGATTTATGTTTTTGTTGGATGGGTGAGTGGGTGGAACACACATTGACGGTTATTTAATTCAGTGGGGCTCATAGAAGAAAATGTATGTGGATAGAATGATAATTTTTAATGCTTAATGGGCGAGTGGGTTTCTGCACTTCATTGACAAGTACGTATGTTAGCTTATAAATTGATTAGACAAATCTTAAAGTATAAATAGTCAATCCAACAACAAAAAATCTTAGTTAAATACTTAAATCTATATATTATCCCCCTATAGCATTACCCCACGTAGAATACATGCAATGAGATTATTTTTTATTCATTGATTTGTTCTCTTTAAGTCTAATTGATGTTTCGTGACATTTTTTCCTGCTTTTATTTTATATTCATTAGTTTTTTTTTTGTCATTTATATTCATTAGTGAAGGTATTTTATTTAGCAACTTTTAAAATTAAGAGTTTTTATTTAAAAAGTAAACCATTTATATTTGGATGTTACTATATATTAAAAAGCGCTTTATAAAACACAAGTTTTTGGATGCAAATTTATAAATAGTACTTTTAATATATTGCATTTACTAAAAGTATGATTCTATAATATATAGAACTATTAATATGTATAGTATATATATATGTTATGAAACATAGTACTACTAAATTTATGTAAGATTTATCTAGGACGCCATGTGTATGGATAAAATTTTATTAATATGTGAGTGGAAGTGGAGGATCCAAACGAGACCTGCAGTCCACAAGGTCATGAGAGTCACGAGAGCACTTTTAAAATTAGAGTTTTTATTTAAAAAATAAATTATTTATATTATTTGGAATGACCATTGCAGGAAGGGGAGAAGAAGAAGATGAGTAGAGTGGAGATTACGAAAGTGCCCCTAGATATTTTCGTGAATTAATTTTCCTATGAGAATTTTTGAATAAGGATTTTAGTTGCAGATTTCGAAACAATGAAGTGGTTTGATGAGTCATGGTCAAGGTCTCAAGGATAGCCATAAAATTAAGAAGAACAGCGTCCACGTCTTTTTTAAATTTTGGGTGAAATCAATTTAAACCCCATATTTCTTTATTTTCTTTACGTTTTGATTCTATTATAAAAGGAAAAGGACTTTAATGCAACATAATAAAACTTTTGAAAAATTAAAGTTAATTTTCCATTTTTTTAACAAAAACTTTGGGTGAAAAAGAATCAGAAACTAACGGTGCAATGTTTTGAAAGGTTGAAGAACAACAACGAAACAAAAAAAAAAGTTGAGGGATCAAAATGAAACTTTGAGTAAATCTGAAGGACCAAAATAGAACTTTGGCCTATATTAAAAAACACTTTTTTTTGGGTCTAAGTCATGATTATTATTGGAGTAGTAATTAATTCATTTGTTGTGGATGTTCTGATTAAAGATAAAAAAGTATTGTTAGTTGTATACAAAATATTGGAGCCACGCGGCAAATTTCAAGAACTTTTAAGGATGAGGTTTGATGTGACATTGTAGGAGAATTATGAGCTAGAGTTTTAGTGTTTCAGTTTAGCTATGAACAAATGCACCTTTGTGTAAATGGAATTTAAACGACATGGATGATGAGATTCACTTGACACGATTATCACGTTGAGTTTGATTAGTATTGTTTTGGGGAGGTTGTTTGGGTGGGTATGTTGTGACACTTGATATATCTTTTTTCTTTAAAATTAAATTTTAAAAATAATAAAATTAATCCATCACCCCATTCATGAGGTGATTTGTGGTGATTAACAACCGGCCTCTTACAATCAAATTCAATATTTTAACAAGATGATGATCGAAGTGACTGACATGAGATGCATGGCAATCACGTTAAGTTGGAAGTTTAGTAAGAAAGATAAATCAATAATAAAATCCAGTGGCCAAAGTCTTATTTTGGTCTCCCAGTTATGCTCAATGTTTCAAATTGGTCCCCCAATTATTTTTCGTTCTATATTAGTCTCCCAGTTTTGCAAAATTTGGCAAAGTTGGTCCCTCTAACAGTTTCCATCCATTTTTTAGTTAAAAGAAAAGACAAAATTGATTTTTAACTCTTAAAAGTTTAAATTTTTTGCATTAAGGACCTTTTTTATATAATAGAACGAAAATGTAAAAAAGAATAAATAATTTGGGGATTTTAGTTTATTTCAGCCAAAAACACAACTCTCTCGTCTTCGGTGGATTCTCATCAGTTGAACACTCGGCGCCGTCGAACTCCACAGGCGAAGCGAAGATGCCTTCCCACAAGACCTTCAGAATCAAGAAGAAATTGGCGAAGAAGATGAGGCAGAATAGGCTTATCCCTTATTGGATCCGCATGAGGACTGACAACACCATCAGGTATAACGTCACTGGCGTCGCACCAAGCTTGGATTCTAAGCTGCTTCCCTGCGTTTTACCCTTCATTTTACTCGTTTTCTTTTTTGTTTATTAGGCTTTGTTAGCTCCAAACAATGCTTCAAAGATATGTTGTTTTGCATCTTTCTCAAAAGAATCAGTATGTTGTAGTCCAGTGATGGTGTTAACCCACCAATTTGTTTTGAGTTATTTGGATATTCTTCATTTATCGTACGTAGCATATGATTTCAAAAAAAGAAATTAAAATAAAATATGATATGCCACTGAGCATTGGAACGATCCGACTCCGATTCCGATTCCGAACAGTCTCTGATGGATCGGAATGTTGTTATTCGACAGAAAACCTAGAATCTTCGTCACAATTGCCAAACTATTGCTCACGAATTCCGTCGAATTCTTCATCGCCGATCTCAGATCTGTTAGAATCGTGTTCGCCGCCGTCGAATTTAACTCCACCAGAGCGTCGAGACAGGTCTCGTGATCTCCGATTCTCGTCTCCGATAAGTTTTTTCTGGCGAGATCCAGCGACGAGATCGACTTGTTGAGGCGATCCACCGCGTCGTCGAACACGATCCCGCACACATCAATCGCTTTCTGAACTCACGGATTATCCTTCGCATTGGCTCTAATCTCCGACGGAATCTTCGATAATTTCGAGAGTTCGCCGGCAGCGACGCACAGAGAGAGATTGAAGAGTTTTTCCGAGTCGGTGGTGATGGAATTCGGGAGGGCCGAGGGAGAGAGAGTTGTGTTTTTTGGTGAAATAAACTAAAAACCCCAAATTATTTCTTATTTATTACATTTTAGTTCTATTATAGAGAAAAAGGTCCTTGATGAAAAAAAATAAACTTTTAGGAGTTAAAAATCAATTTTATCTTTTTTTTTTTAAAGGAAAAATGGATGGAAACCGTTAGAGGGAGCAACTTTGTCAAATTTTACATAACTGGGGACCAATATGGAACGAAAAATAACTGGGGGACCAATTTAGAACACTGAGCATAACTGAGGGACCAAAATAGGACTTTAGCCAAAGCCAGTTTATGTTTTTGTTGGGTGGGTGGGTCAGGTCACTTATTGTGACAAATTTCATATTCATTGATATGTTCTTTTGTATAGTATATTTTTTTTATTATATTAAAAAGAACAAAAACGGTGAAGAAAAGTCAAATTCGAACCTCGGGTGACCAAACCTACAAGGTGGGAAATACGGACCGATGAGGCCCCACATCCGAGTGGCCCACATCCATGGTCAGCTCAGCATGACTAGATGTAGCAATAAGATAAGACGACTTAACATAATCTAAAACGAAGAAAGTAGACACAGAAACACTATCAAATTAGAAAAGAAAATTATATAATTAGCAATTCCCAAAACTTTACCGTTTAGTTACTCCTCCAATATATGTATGGATAATATTTTTTTTGTAATGTACTATATTGAAAACAAAATTCAAAACTAGTAATGAGAAAAAATATATAATTCATACAAAAAAATTATACATGTTGGTCTCTCATCAAGTATTTATATAAGTAATATTTTTGGTAGTGCAACAATTGAAAAACAAAATTCAGAAAAAATGATAATTCATACGCCGAAAGATATCCCTTTTGATCTCTCCTATAGTATATATATGAGTAATATTATTTGAATATAAAAATTTAAAAATAAAATTAAAAGATAGTAAAAAGGAAACATATATAATCCAGTTCCAAAAATATTAACAATTCACTACACAAAAATTACATTTTGGTCCCCCCTCACACCTCCAACCTCCTTTATCATACATCTAGTCCAACCTCTGTTAATAAATTTTCATTTAATATAAATTTCGAGACAAATCATTTATCATACCATTACACTAAAGTCAAAACAAACACCTCTTTTCAAGCCAAAAAAAAAAAACAACCACCAAACTAACATTTAATTATCTTCCTTTATCTTTACTATTTTTACCCCGATACAACTTTAAAATACCCATACAATTATTTCAACCAACCACAATCTTTATTACATGCGCTTTAAAATAATTTAACATCATAATTTCACATTATCTTTCATTTTCTCACTGCATCCTATCTTATGAGGCCCACTCAATTGATTAAACTACCAGTATTTCAACTGGCTCCCAAACAAGAATAACAACTATTACAACCCACCCACCGAACAAAAACATAAATTACATTTGTTATTGATTTATTTCTCATCGAACTGTCGAACTATTAGTTACTCCTCTAGTATATGTATGGATAATATTTTTTTTGTAATGTACTATATTGAAAACAAAATTCAAAACTAGGAGAAAAAATATATAATTCATATAAAAAAATTATACATGTTGGTCTCTCATCAATTATTTATATAAGTAATATTTTTGGTGGTGCAACAATTGAAAAACAAAATTTAGAAAAAATAGATAATTCATATGCCAAAAGATATCGCTTTTGATCTCTCCTCTAGTATATATATGAGTAATATTTTTTGTAGTATAAAAATTTAAAAATAAAATTAAAAAATAGTAAAGAGGAAACATATATAATCCAGTTCCAAAAAATTTACAATTCACTACCCAAAAATTACATTTTGGTCC
>QANZ01056500.1:318192-330357 GCA_003254925.1 Chamaecrista fasciculata | reverse complement strand
TATCTTTTGGGGTTATTAGAAGATTTTGTAATCTAAATCTAAGGGATTTGTGGGATTTTCAGTTAGAATTAGCTCTATAAATAGGGACCTTAGGGTTTTCACAAGGGGAGCTAAGACTTCACGTTCAATTCCACACATCGCATATTTAGGTGCTCAATGGCCCTGCGCGGCTAACTCTCTTATCTTGGCTTAGGGTGAGTTTGGATTGGAAGTTTCAACATTTGTGAGATCTTGTTCATATTTTCTATTTCATGAATTTAATATATTTTTCTTTCTCCTACTTATCTCGTTATATATCTTTCAAGCTGATTTTATAACTCTTGGCCAAAGTTATTTATTTTGATTTGTAAACATAACGCTATGTGTTCTTATTAATTTGTAATTAGTAAGTTCATCACTAAGTAGCAACTAAGATGGTCGTACCATGTTAGGGAGAAGAGAATCTAACAAGTAATTTCGTAAATTAATTGTTAGGGTTAATATCTTTCGGTTCTTTATTCTATTAATTTAGATTGAATTGTCGATCGTGTCGGATTCATCTAGTTAATAAGTGGTTAAATTGGATACGTTATCCTTTAATCAACCTTAATGAAAGAGTGATTTCATCTTATGAATTCGTTAACCTGTTTATTTTGATGGGATAACATTATTTTGGTATCAATGATCAAGTGTGAAACTCCATGAAAAACGATCCCGGCCAAGACTCTAATCAATCGGTAATAACCCTTTTAATTTACAATTGCTTTTTATTACATTCGTCCAAAATTACCTCTTACGTCACTAGTCTTGGGCAAGATTAAAGTCACGGACATTAGTCTTGGGCAAGACGTATTCACTGGTTCCTTATTTTTCTAGTTTATAATTGCATAACCTGTGGGCAAGACTAGTCTCTGTGGATCGACCCTATTCTCGCCTCTACTACTAATATTCTATCTTTGAGTGCAGATTAGGCTTAATTATAATTGGTGGACCCGGCAACCATCAATTTTTGGCGTCGTTGCCGGGGACTAGTTATATTGTCCTTTTTGTTTTTGTTTTATGCCCAGAACTGAAGAACCAAAACTACCACTCGACTTGGAGATTGAAAGGACCGCAAAAGTTAGGAGAAAAGCAGCAAAGCAGCGTAGACAACAAGATGTTGGCCCTTCTGAGCCTCCTTCTGTTGTACCAAACATCGAGTTAGAAGTAGGATCACCAAATCCACCAGACATGGCGGATCCAAATCCTCCAACGGTCAATCCGGCCGATCAAACAGTCCGGGATTACTATGATGAGCCAATTGCAGAAACACCACTCTGCATAGTTTATCCCAGGTTAGACGGTGCTTTTGAGCTAAAATCTAGTCTAATCCATCTGGTGCCTACTTTTCATGGATTAGCAAAGGAAAATCCATACCAGCACCTGAAGGATTTCCAAGCTGCATGCTCAACATCAAAGCCAAATAACATGACAGAGGAGCAAGTCAAGCTGAGAGTATTCCCCTTTACTGTCAAGGATGCAGCAAAACAATGGCTTTTCGATCTACCATCAGGTTCTATTACTGAATGGGGGCAATTATCTAAAGCCTTCTTAAAAAAATTCTTTCCCGTTTCTCGTGCTTCTGAACTTCGCAGGAAAATTAGCAATGCTACTCAAGGAGAAACGGAGACGCTGCATTCATATTGGGAGCGTTTCAAAAAACTATGCTCAAGCTGCCCACAACACAAGCATTCTCCCCAAGCTCTAATTAACTATTTTTATGAAGGATTCACTCAAGCGGATAAAAGAATGCTAGATTCGGCTTCTAATGGAGCTTTGCTGGAAAAAAGACCTCAAGATGCCAAGGATCTTATCAATAAGATGGCGGAGAACAAGCGAGAGTCTGACTCCACTAGGGGAGTTAATCAAGTAAGTGATAATTCCATTCAATCTCAACTTACTCAATTAACCTCTACTGTGAATTCTTTGGTGTCAAAGATAGGACAGCCCCCTGCAGTAGTATGTGGAATATGTTTGACACCGGGACATCATACGGATGTTTGCCCATTATTGCAAGAAGATCAAGAGCAAGTCAATGTTGTGGGAGGATTCAATCAGCCCCAAAGGAAGTATGACCCGTTTGCAAACACATATAATCCGGGGTGGAGAGATCATCCACACTTTAGCTATGCAAGACATCCTCAAATTCCTAGACTACCTGCTCCACCACAAGTCACAGAATCAGGTAAATCTCTTGAGGATATTGTGAAAAATTTAGCCATTAACACTGCAAAATTTCAGGAGGAAACAATGGCTGGTTTTAAAGAGGTAAAGAGTGACATTAAATGCTTGGAGATGCAAATGAGTCAGCTTGCAACATCTATGAGCAAGTTAGAATCTCAAGGGAAACTCCCTTCCCAAACAGTGTCTAACCCAAGGGAGAGTGTTTGTGCAATAACTTTGAGGAGGGAAGGTGAATTGCTACTTCCACATAAAAAGCGCACTCATGCTTTAAATTTAGAGGTGGAAGTTGACTCACAACAGTCTGAACGCACAACTCTTGCCCAAGACTTAAGTGCAGAGACTGAGGCAAAAATTGAAATTCCACCCACGAGCTTAACTCTTGCCCAAGACGTAGGTACAATGCTGCAACTTGAAACAGAACTAGAAAATAGACCTGCTCCCAAAGCTCGACCCACCTTTGTGATTCCACCACCCTTCCCGGAAAGATTTGCTCAATCAAAGAAGAAGAAGGAGGATAAAGAGATTCTCGAGGTATTTCGAAAGGTAGAGGTAAATATTCCCTTACTTGATGTCAAAAAGAAAATACCTCACTATGCTAAGCTTCTCAAAGAGTTTTCTTCTAACAAGAAAAAATCAATTAGTCATGAGAAAGTAAGCTTAAATGAGAATGTTTCAGCTGTTTTCAAAAAGGAAACACCTCCAAAGTGTGCAGATCAAGGTATGTTTTCTATCCCTTGCAAGGTTGGCAATGTTAAAATAAAAAGAGCAATGTGTGACTTAGGTGCATCAATTAATGTCATGCCTTTGTCTATTTATCATTCTTTAAATGTTGAACCATTAAAAAAGACATCAACAGTGCTTCAACTTGCTGATAGATCAACAGTTTATCCTGAAGGAGTATTAGAAGATGTGTTAGTAAAAGTGAATGATTTAATTTTCCTTGCTGATTTCTATGTTTTAGATATGGGGAATGACAATTCTTCTAAATCTTCTCAATTGTTGTTAGGAAGACCCTTTCTTAGTACTGCAAAAACTAAAATTGATGTTTTTAAGGGCAAAATAATTATGGAGTTTGATAATAAGACTATAGGATTCAATGTTTATGATGTCCCTGAAAATACTAATGAAATTTTTTTCTATTTTTAGCAACAATATTAATGAATCACAGAATGGTGGATGCTCTAAAAAGAAGAACAAAGATAAGCACAAATTTATTGAGCATCCCGTATTGAAAAAAGAGTCTCAAGCATCAAAAAGGTGTGAGGTTGAAATTCATGGAGGAACTAGAGCTCAAGAGATCAATCAAATCATTCCAGGGGCTCTAGAAGGAGTCACTTAAAACATGGAGGAATGTCTAGTCCAAGACAATAAACAAGGGCACTTTTTGGGAGGCAACCCAAACTTGTGTCTTGCCCAAGTGACATGCACAAGCTTTATTTATCTTTAATTCAAGCTTTCAGTTTTTCCTTTTTCAAAAAATAAAAAATAAAAAAAATATAGTTTGTCTAAATTTGATTTTAAATTTTAGTTTTTATCTTTTCTTTATTCATTTTCGTAATTTATTTGAATTGTTTGCATTTTTAGTTTAGGTCTCAAGTGATAACTCTTGCCCAAATGTAAAGGAGCTTAAACAAAAAAATATATATAGTGGAATTGGAAGCTTTGTTGAGGAGCACACTTCAAGGAGAGTCACAGAACACTAAACCAGGGAAGATCACCCTTTCCCTATCTTTTTAATTCTGATTTTTATCTAAATTTCACACTGAGGACAGTGTGAAGCTTAGTCATGGGAGGGTATCCTGTTTCTGATTTCTGAATTCTCATTGTTTGCTGGTTTAATTGTTATTTTTGCTGCAGAATCCTATTATTGTGCTGAATTTTTTTTGGGCTGAATCCTATTGTTGTGCTGAGTTTTGAGAGAAATCTGTTTTGAAAGTTGTTGCCTTGGTTCTTTAAAGACTATTAGTTTTTCCTTGGTTCCCTTTGTCTATTTTCAAAAGCTTTTTTTTTTCCATCTCAGTTACCTTTCTAAAGCAGTAGGTCTTCAACTTAATTTTTAAATTTTCTAGTTAGAGAATATGCTTTTAGTTCTTCTCTTAGTATCCCCTTTTGATTATTTCGTGTCACTTTAAGAATTAAAGCTTGAATCACACACCCTTGCATTAAACTGAAATTTCAACTTGTGTGCTTAATTTGTAGTCACATCTACGGGTCTTTCAATAAGCTTTGTTTGGGTTCACTCTTCTCTTGTTATGCCTCTATATAGTCCAAAATGAAAAAAGAAAAAAAATATTGTTGTATACTCCTCTGTCCACCAAGGTACAAAGTGCCTTGAAAAATGAAAAAAAAAAAACAGAATAGAAAAAAGTATAAAATAAAGGGACGAAAAAAGCGGTAATGCATATGAGTCCTCAAGTGGATTATGAGTAGTCTAGTAGCCCTCTAAGGTCTGTCAAATTCTGAGTAACCGGGTGCACTGTGTCAAAATGGATGCATTTGCGTCAAAAGGATTATGACAACTTAGGGAATGTGATGGACAAATTAAATAGGGACTGTTTTGAGAGAAGAGTTTATCTAAACTTTGTTATTGTTTGTATTCTACCGCTGTGAAACTTGGAAAAGTTGTGTGAATTAAAATGTGGACAAGTGGTGTGGTTCTTGGCCGAAGTTTTGATGTGAGATGCGTTATAATTTTAAGAGGGATGTTTTTATGAAGGTTGGAAGCTAGCTTTTCTAATTTTAAAATTTGATTGTTAGGTTGTGGTCATCTTTTGCTTTGGCTTGATGCTAGATTTGGTTTTTGCTTGAGGACAAGCAAAGTTTTAGTCATGGGAGGATTGATAAGTCTGATTTTAGGCAGACTTTTAGGGGGTATTTTGTCTATATTTGAATATTATATCTAAAGATTTACCCCCAAAATATCATAGATTCTGGATTTTCTCTCAAACTTCAAATCAAATTGAAAATGTGATATATTTTTAGATTGATTCTTTCTTTGGTAAATATCATGTTTATAAATTAGGATTTGGTACTTATTCAATCTTTAGTTTGTTTTGCAGGTAAGGAAAGATCCTCAAAGTCCCTTAAAATCAAGATCTAAAAGATACATTTTGTTTTGCACACGTCTTGCCCAAGAGTCATGCAGATTCTGAAGTTTCAAACTAAAAGATATCCTTGCACTGCATACGTGTTGCCCAAGACTTACGCAGATTCTGTTATCTAAAAAAGAGGCGTATAGTAGTTAATGTCTTTTGGGGTTATTAGAAGATTTTGTAATCTAAATCTAAGGGATTTGTGGGATTTTCAGTTAGAATTAGCTCTATAAATAGGGACCCTAGGGTTTTCACAAGGGGAGCTGAGACTTCACGTTCAATTCCACACATCGCATATTTAGGTGCTCAATGGCCCTGCGCGGCTAACTCTCTTATCTTGGCTTAGGGTGAGTTTGGATTGGAAGTTTCAACATTTGTGAGATCTTGTTCATATTTTCTATTTCATGAATTTAATATATTTTTCTTTCTCCTACTTATCTCTTTATATATGTTTCAAGCTGATTTTATAACTCTTGGCCAAAGTTATTTATTTTGATTTGTAAACATAACGTTAGGTGTTCTTATTAATTCGTAATTAGTAAGTTCATCACTAAGTAGCAACTAAGATGGTCGTACCATGTTAGGGAGAAGAAAATCTAAGAAGTAATTTCGTAAATTAATTGTTAGGGTTAATATCTTTCGGTTCTTTATTCTATTAATTTAGATTGAATTGTCGATCGTGTCGGATTCATCTAGTTAATAAGTGGTTAAATTGGATACGTTATCCTTTAATCAACCTTAATGAAAGAGTGATTTCATCTTATGAATTCGTTAACCTGTTTACTTTGATGGGATAACATTATTTTGGTATCAATGATCAAGTGTGAAACTCCATGAAAAACGATCCCGGCCAAAACTCCACCAATTATAATTTCATCTTACAATTGCTTTTTATTACATTCGTCCAAAATTACCTCTTACGTCACTAGTCTTGGGCAAGATTAAAGTCACGGACATTAGTCTTGGGCAAGACGTATTCACTGGTTCCTTATTTTTCTGGTTTATAATTGCATAAGCTGTGGGCAAGACTAGTCTCTGTGGATCGACCCTATTCTCGCCTCTACTACTAATATTCTATCTTTGAGTGCAGATTAGGCTTAATTATAATTGGTGGACCCGGCAACCATCAGTTTTTGGCGTCGTTGCCGGGGACTAGTTATATTGTCCTTTTTGTTTTTGTTTTATGCCCAGAACTGAAGAACCAAAACTACCACTCGACTTTGAGATTGAAAGGACCGCAAAAGCTAGGAGAAAAGCAGCAAAGCAGCGCAGACAACAAGGGGTTGGCCCTTCTGAGCCTCCTTCTGTTGTACCAAACATCGAGTTAGAAGTAGGATCACCAAATCCACCAGACATGGCGGATCCAAACATCGAGTTAGAAACATTTTTGTCAAAAAATATTTCTTTTTGATGAAATTTTATTTTTAATCTTTCTTCATGTTTGCGGCGGCTCTTAACTGCCGAATTTGTTTTAAAAAAATAAAAAATATATTTCGGCGGTTCAAAACCGCCGTAAATTATTAAAAAAATAATGTTGGTAAACAATTTAAGGTTTTTAATTTCATCTCCCCGCTAGATTCAAGTCCTCGCGCCTTTGTTTTATGAAATTTCACTTCATTTTTCTCATCTAGGGTTTGCCATTCTCATTCATCTTTGTCGCCGTCCTTGAGCTTGTCGTTCTCATCGCTGGTGGTTCACACGGTGCTTCTTTGTTCGCGTGGGTCTTCGTTGTGGCTGGTGATTCTTCGTTTGCGTGTGGGTCATCGTCGCTGGTGGTTCTTCTTCATGGTCTTCGTGGGTCTTCATGGTTGGTGGCTAGAGGTATTTCTAAGTTTTAATATTTTTTGTATTTCATGCCCTTTAAAATAATTTTACATCATAATTTCACATTATCTTTCATTTTCTCATTGCATCCTATCTTATGAGGCCCGCTCAATTGATTAAACTACTACTATTTCAACTGGCTCCCAAACAAGAATAACAACTACTACAACCCACCCACCTAACAAAAACATAAATTAGCATTTATTATTGATTTATTTCTCATCGAACTATGGAACTATTAGTATGGAAACAAAATTCAAAGCTAATAATGAAAAAAAATATATAATTCATACAAAAAAATTATATATGTTGGTCTCTCATCAAGTATTTATATAAGTAATATTTTTGGTAGTGCAACAATTGAAAAACAAAATTCAGAAAAAATGGATAATTCATACGCCAAAAGATATCCTTTTGATCTCTCCTATAGCATATATATGAGTAATATTTTTTGTATTATAAAAATTTAAAAATAAAATTAAAAAATAGTAAAGAGGAAACATATATAATCTAGTTCCAAAAAATTTACAATTCACTACCCAAAAATTACATTTTGGTCCCTCCCTGACACCTCCAACCTCCTTTATCATACATCTAGTCCAACCTCTGTTAATAAATTCATTTAATATAAATTTCCAGACAAATCATTTATCATACCATTATACTAAAGTCAAAACACCAAACTAACATTTAATTATCTTTCTTTATTTTTACCATTTTAACTCCGATATAACTTTAAAATACCCATACAATTATTTCAACCAACCACTATCTTTATTGCATGCTCTTTAAAATAATTTTACTATCATAATTTCACATTATCTTTCATTTTCTCATTGCATCCTATCTTATGAGGCCCGCTCAATTGATTAAACTACTACTATTTCAACTCGCTCCCAAAAAAGAATAACAACAACTATTACAACCCACCCACCCAACAAAAACATAAATTAGCATTTATTATTGATTCATTTCTCATCCAACTATCGAACGATTAGTACGTAAACGAGTGATTTTATCTTTTTACAGTAACAAACAGTCAAACGTACGTTAGATAATTCCACTACGATTCAACAACCCAATACATTAATTTCACCTTCCATTCTTTTAATCTTCAATAATTATAGATTTGGTTTGACCTTCGATATATATATGTTTATATATTATTTTGTTTTTATTCCCTCCTTATTTAAAATATTAGGCAAAAACATTAATTTCATCTTTAAATTTTACACCAATTATCAATTTCGTTCCAAATTTTTTTTTGCTAACAGTTTCGTCCCTAGTATTTCATATTTTGGTCAATTTTATCATTTTACTCTTACTTCACCAAATATTATCGACAAACTCTACGTGACTAATGATATATAATGTAAAATTGATAGAAAAAGAAACTCAAAGTTTGACTTAGATTGAAAAACATGATACAGTCTGTCGTTAATTTATTAAAGGCAAAACACCCTTTCGTGCCCCTAACATTTTCAGTGATTTTCAGTTATGCCCCTAACGTTTCATTTTGTTCAGGCGTGCCCTCAATGTGAAACTAACGTTTCAATTATGCCCCCAATTTTGACTCAATGCCCATGTGGCAATTTTTTTTACTTATGTATCATTTTTTTGGTCTGACTTGAATACGTGGCATGATGACTGGACATTCCTATTTTTTTTCCACGGTGACATGATGACTGGATTTACATTTTTGAACATAAAAATTGAGTAAACTAGCAAATCAGTCCCTGGATTTACATTTTTCATCATCTTCATTCATTTTAGTCCCAAATCCTCAAAATAAAATTGTAAAGCGTTCCAAAACTCTTCCAAACATTTCAATTTAGTCCTTAAAAGTATTAAAAACCCTAAAACCTAAACTCTAAACCTTAAAACTATAAACCCTAAACCCTAAACTCTAAAATTCTAAACCCTAAAACCCTAAACCCTAAAAAATCTAATTTGAGCAATTAGGTCCCTCACCCATTATTCTCAATTCCCCCTCTTTTCATCATGTTCATTCATTTTAGTCCCAAATCCTCAAAATAAAATTGTAAAGTGTCCCAAAACTCTTCCAAACATTCTAATTTAGTCCTTAAAAATATTAAAAACCCTAAACCCAAAACCCCAAAATTCCAAACCCAAAATTTCAAACCCCAAATCCCTAAACTCTAAAACTTATTTTTTTTCTTTAATCTTCATCTTCATCTTCATCTTCTCCGCCATACCCCATTTCTCGTTAAGAAATCATATTCCAGAGCTAACCACAACCAAGAAACAAGTAAATTTCCCATCGGATGAAAAGCAAACCGGAAAGATGTAACATGGGGATTCCAAAGAGTTTAACCATATCAAAGTGACCAACACAAACATTAGAGACTCGAGATTCAATTTTCTTTACGCATAACAGTCACATGAGAGAAAGCGAAGCTCGACGAAGAGCCCACATGGTGAGAGTCTTAAAGATCACTTTCGTCGAGAAATCGAAACAAGAGGTGCGGAAATGGGAATTAGGAAGCAGGACTATTATACCCTAAACCCGAAATTTTTTTGCGATGCCTCTGTTTCACTATCACTAATACATTCATTCCCCTTCGGCTTCACATAATCACATTACAATGGGATACTCACACAGTCACAAGCTCTCTTTTCTTTTCTTATTTCCTTTTTTTTTCTCTTTCCATATTTACAAGCATAAAAAACGCCCGTTTACGGATTTTAATATGAAAATATGAAGATTAGAAAAAAAAAAAATTTGTATGAGAAGAGAGATGAAGATGAAGATTAAAGAAAAAAAAAGTTTTAGAGTTTAGGGATTTGGGGTTTGAAGTTTGAGGTTTGGAGTTTTGGGGTTTTTAATATTTTTAAGGACTAAATTAGAATGTTTGGAAGAGTTTTGAGACACTTTACAATTTTATTTTGAGGATTTGGGGCTCAAATGAATGAAGATGATGAAAAGAGGGGGAATTGAGCATAATGGGATAAGAATAGGTGAGGGACCTAATTGCTCAAATTAGATTTTTTAGGGTTTAGGGTTTTAGGGTTTAGAATTTTAGAGTTTAGGGTTTAGGGTTTATAGTTTTAAGGTTTAGAGTTTAGGTTTTAGGGTTTTTAATACTTTTAAGGACTAAATTGAAATGTTTGGAAGAGTTTTGGGACACTTTACAATTTTATTTTGAGGATTTGAGACTAAAATGAATGAAGATGATGAAAAATGTAAATCCAAGGACTGATTTGCTAGTTTACTCAATTTTTATGTTCAAAAATGTAAATCCAGTCATCATGCCACGATGGAAAAAAAAAATAGGAATATCCAGTCATCATGCCACGTATTCAAGTCAGACCAAAAAAATGACATATAAGTAAAAAAAATTGCCACATGGGCATTGAGTCAAAATTGGGGGTATAATTGAAGCGTTACTTTCACATTAAGGGCATGCCTGAACAAAATGAAACGTTAGGGGCATAACTGAAAATCACTGCAAACGTTAGGGGCACGAAAGGGTGTTTTGCCTTTATTAAAAGCAGTTAGTCAAAGGATAAAATTGACTAAAATTTAAAACATTGGGGACGAAATTGACAGCAAGAAAAGATTGAAGACAAAATTGACAGTTGGTGTAAAGTTTGGAGATAAAATTTGTACTTTCACCTATGAGATATTTACATTATTGTGTTGTGTGTGGACTGTTTAGTCGTTTTTTTTGTAACATATTGCATATTATAAATTATATATAAATTAAAATAAAATTATAGTTTTCTAGGGAAAAGTCAATCATTTAGTTCCTATAGTACTTTACTCAAGTATTTAATCCTTACAATTTTATTTTTTAAAATCAGTTCCAATACTCTGTAAATCTTTAAATTTTAGTGTTTAATATTTAATTATGTAATAATAATAATTTTTAAAAAGTCTTGTAAAAGAAAGAAAAAAATAAACTCATCAGTTCACTATATATTATTATAAAGGGTAAATTACAAAATAAGACACTCGTGCTATGGCTAAATCTTACATTGCACTCGTGGTATAGCTAAATCTTACATTGTTGTTGTATGACTTTTCAGGTTTCACTTTAGGTACGTGAGCCTATAGTCGTTAAGGTACTTGTGGTTTTGTTATGTCAATTTTAACGAAAAATATTGATGTATGTGGTGCTCACGTGACTCAGTAAAAAATCAAAATTTGGTCTACAAACTATCGGATAAGTTTTATTTTGGTCATAAAATAATTTTTATTTTATTTTGATCCTTAAACTTTCACATTTGTTTTGTTTTTTTTATCCCAATGGTTTCATATGGTTTATAACGTTATTTTTCTCTAAATATAAGGATGATCACGAGTGGAGTTTTGGTTGGCCCAAGACTCGACCTAATTAGATAGATTTGGGCCAGGCCAAATTTGGCCACTTCATTTAGAAAAATCATATTTTTATTTTTTAACTCATTTATTTATTTTATGTATTTTTTAACTTGTGTATATTAATAAAAACATTAATTATGTATGAGTTTAATGATGATTGTATTAATAAAAATATTTAATTTGATTTATTTGTTAAAAAATATTAATTTAATTGAGATATGTTGTATGTATTTTTTAAATAAAAATTATATTTTATAATATATATATATAATATATAATGACTATACCCCGAGACTCAGCTCGAAGTGCCCCAGCTAGACCGTGTTTTGTTTACCTGATAAGTCTAATTTTAGGCAGACTTTTAGGGGGTATTTTGTCTATATTTGAATATTATATCTAAAGATTTACCCCCAAAATATCATAGATTCTGGATTTTCTCTCAAACTTCAAATCAAATTGAAAATGTGATATATTTTTAGATTGATTCTTTATTTGGTAAATATCATGTTTATAAATTAGGATTTGGTACTTATTCAATCTTTAGTTTGCTTTGCAGGTAAGGAAAGATCCTCAAAGTCCCTTAAAATCAAGATCTAAAAGATACATTTTGTTTTGCACACGTCTTGCCCAAGAGTCATGCAGATTCTGAAGTTTCAAACTAAAAGATATCCTTGCACTGCATACGTGTTGCCCAAGACTTAC